>SMGT01006632.1:256134-291650 GCA_004794575.1 Lanistes nyassanus
TGGTCATAGGACTTAGAAAGTTTTGACCATGAAGGCCCAAGGCAGGAGTTAGAAGGCAGAAGACGGGAGGGGCAGAAAAGAGGATGGGCCACAGGGCTATCTTCTATATGCGCCTCCGCTGCAGCTGTACAAAGGAGCTATACTCTGGAAGAAGCCACTGCCTTTAGCGGCCAGGCAAGAGTTAGAAAATAATAGAGAAGAGCAGGCTTCAGTCTGTGTCACTAACATGGTAGACAGTAGTGAGAGAGAAGAGGTCCTATAATAGCCACTAGACTATGGAACAGGTTGCATGAGAAGCCGGCCACCACCTGCAACGGTTTTGGTTCAACAAATAAAGTTTGGGACGCGCACTATCGAGTTTGGCGTCTGTTCGACTGAATGAGAAGAGGTAAAACTGTTACACCATGCCCGCAGTGTTTCCTTCTGCTCGGGCGGATCGATGATTGCGTCTACTAGCAGTTGCAAGTGTTCGTGCACCAGACGCTCGGGCAATGTGGTTACGCCTTCCATCTCTTGATAGCTGTCCAGCCATACGCCGCTGCCAGAGGTTTTAACGGCGAGCAAACTTTCGCCATGAGGGCGTTCGGGCCGTCCTCTCAAAGCCTCCCCTGGTCCTCTTCAAGCCTGTCCTGCCTAAGTCGCTGGCAGGCCCGCATATATCGGGGTGAGAGGCATCCGAAGTATTCTAACTAGCCTCTCCCACTAGCGCGTGTCCTGTCAGCGCTCCTATTAGCTGCTCTCTGACAGCCAGATTTATGTTGTGGTTTCGGTCCTACTCGAGCGGGGTAATTGCGCCATTATCCTCAACGCTCGAGGTCGACCTTTGACTAACTTGGTCAACACCCCTGGGTTTCCCGATCATTCAGCCATCTTGGTAGTTGTTAATCGCAGGCCGCCAATTACCTTCCAACGATTAACAGGCCTCGTCTACCAGTCGTTTGCTTCATTTGCCGTATCGCCTTTCGGAGTTCCCTGCAACACGTGGCTGATCGCCACAGGTCGGTCCCATTAGGCAGCCAAGCCTTGTCTCTCGCCACATGACTAGTAGCGAGCAATTTCATCGTTACCACGATTAATCTGTCCTCCAAATCATACAAAATGTACGTGCTATATACGACCAGGCACGCGTATTGTTATATGGCGACACGGTGACACGCGTCTTTCTTTATTCAGCACCAGGCCTCGTCTCGCCACATACCCCGCAAGGCAGTCGGTGGTGCACAATGGTCTCCTTCTTACGAATGTCAAGAGAAGGTAATTTAAGTTGTGAAGTTAGGGGTTTTATTAATGTGTTCTTTTTTCAAATTTCGCCATGTAAAAGCGACAAAGCAGACCTTCGAGAAAAGGAACAGGAACACACACACACACGCACGTACGCACAAACACAGAAAGAGAGAGAGAGAGAGAGAGGGAAGTGGGAGGCCAGGGGAGGGAGTTATAGATATGCATTCATGACTGTGTGTAAACGTGAGCACTCACATTTAAAATCACACACGCGCACAAAAGACAGACAGACAGACAGACACACAGACTGGCAGACAGACAGGCAGACAGATGGACGGACGGATGGATGGACTCGACAGACACAAACACAGACAGACAGACAGACAGACAGACAGACAGACAGGTAAGTAAGTAGGTATGTGGGTGGGGGGGGGAACAGCCCAGAGACAGCGGCACTAATTACTTCTCGAGATGACGAAAGTCCAGCTACTGAAATAGTACTGTTCAGCTTTGACACTGACGAAAGAAGCTAGACTCCGAACAGAGAAAAATGTCCTGCAGTGGAATAATGGGCACTTAAGCTAGATCATTCCTCGCTTTGATTTTAGCGTTAGTTCTGTTTGCTCGTCTTTGATCTCGCCCGCCACATTCCCTTGTGATTGGCAACAGAGGCAGGTAGAAAAACAGGTTAGGTTACGTTTGATCGGTCTCTTCCCTAAGCATAAGCTAAGACAGTCAAACGAAACAATCCTGGCGCGGGCTTGTGTGGCCACTCTTTTCCCCGTCTTGAAGTGAATACTGCCTCCGTCTGTTCTAAGACTGCGTGAAAAGCTGAAGAAATGGGACTAAACAGCTTAGTCTCCATAAAAAGAATAAGGAACTTGGAAGTGCATGTACAGCTGAGTTTTGTGTTCACGTACTAGGTACTTATTGATCATCAAATGTTCAAGTGAAAATTCGTAAATAAATTAGGTGATACGTGTAAGGAGGACGACAAAGAAATAGAAGACTCCAGAGCGCTTCTGTATGGGCAGGTGATACGTGTAAGGAGGACGACAAAGAAATAGAAGACTCCAGAGAGCTTCTGTATGGCCAGGTGATACGTGGCAAGGGACGTATATCGGTTCCTATTTGTGCTGATACCTGCCAAATATATACCCAGGATAGTGAACGACTTTTGAAGTCGTGGAAGGTTTTTCTGTCACAGTCCAACGAACCGTGGACGTACATAAGAAAATCGATTACTGTCTGGAAACAATTCTTATTTCTTTTCATGTTTTTATCTTCTATTCTATTCTGTTGTGTTGTGTTTTGCTGTGTTGTGCTGTGATGTGCTGTGTTTGTGTTGTATTCCTTTTTTCAGTCTTTTCTTTTCTGTCATGTTCTTTCATTGTTTTTCTTTTCTTTCATTTTCATTTCTTGTAGCAGTACACGCTGAAGACATTAAAACGCTGATAAAGTGCCCCTGTCCTCAACCATTGCCTAACATTGCGTGTCTCCGTGGTGAGGAACTTATTGTTCGCGTCTGTGCAAGTCATTAACAGTTTCAATAACATTACAAGGCTAGTGGAGGGTACAGCGGGGACCTTGCAAACAGCGCATGAGAAGTTTGGCATTCGGGTTATCTTTTGTGGCAGCAATAAGATGCATAAAATGTATCTTTTTAATTTGCTTTAAAGTTTGTTGAAATACCACCTTACCTTCTCCAATAAATGCCAAATGACGCTGCAAAGGCTATTGCAAATACTAGCACAGCTTGCTCCAGCTTTCAGGCACCATGCGAGATAAACATGTGCTATGGTATAATCGACCAAGTAACGCCCGAATTTTACACTTTGTTAGCACCAGTAATGCGTGCATGCGTGCGTACATGCCTATGCATGTGCTGGTGTGAGTAAAGTTGCTAACATTATCTTACAGGAATAGTAAGAACATACAGGCATTATGCACTTTTGGATGAGGGGCAGGCATTAGCGGCATTTATTTTGTTGGTTTGTGAGCTTACACATAGCGATAAATTAGACCATGTGCTAGTTGTGTATAGCGACGTTTTGTTTACTGTGGCTCCTAGTCCCGGCTGAAGTCTTTTATACTGCTGCTAGCCACAGCGCCACTCAAGTTTAAAAGCCAGGGCGCAGTGCACTTCAGGTGCGGCACTATACAGCGACAGGCTGCCAAAGCCCTGATCTCCAGGAGATGGACAACAGCCTAACACCGGCACTTAGTCGACAGTCGATATCATGAGCTTTATATCGCACAGTCTGCCTCGCTGACTGCGTGCACAGCTCACTCACTCACTGATGCATAGATGCACGCACGTACACAGACACACATCAGGCACACACTGGCATCTGTGCACGCGTGCATGCTTGGGCCCCCAGCGCGTGTGGGAGTGCATGTGCTCGAGACAGAGACACAGCCGGGATCCGTTGATCCTCCCAGTGACTACAGGCTGCACCCGAGCCCCGACACGGCGGAACAAAAACACGAAGAACGCATACGTTACCCGGAACCGTCAGGCCAGGTGCCAGGCCTTGCCGGGTGAGATGAAAGAGGTGGGGATTAGAGAAGTGGAAATCTGATTGCTACCTGCCCATGCAGATCGTGCGGGTCGAGAGGAACTGTGCCCAAGACTTAATGAACCTGGCAATAAACAGGTGGATAGCAAGACCACACTGCTCTTATGTTTGTTCTCATTCTGTATTTTATTATTTTTGCTTTTCTTTCTAGACTTTCTCAGTCAGCGTCCTGCATAATAAGTCAGCTCTAATCTGTTTATATTTTACTTCATGAGCCTTACTTCTTGACAAAAGCGACATTTGCACTTAAAGCGGCCGACGTCTATAATAACGGGTTTAGCTACACTAGTGCTTTCGGGAGAACCATCTTTCGCGCAAATGAGAGTTCCAATTTTAATACATAAAAACCTGCCTGACTACAAGATACCGGTAGTAGGGAGGTAAAACAAGTAAAAAATAATCAGCACAGGCTTTCGGACTGAATGTGTTTGGCAAAGGTAAAAGATGGTAGATAACACCCAAGTGGTGTACCTGACACTACCAAGCAGCCCACTGCCACTTACCTTTGTTGTTTTCTGTTAAAAATTAGTATCAGTAAATCAAACCTGTGATATGTAAGTAAGGAAATTCTGCGCTGTATGGGAGCATTGGAAATCTAACGTTCAGCGCAATTTGTTATACACAGTGTAGAAAGAACGACAGACAGAAGGAACTACAGAACAAATAAACTTTAAAAGAACAACAGAGAATAAAAGAATGAAAGAAAGAAGGAAGAAATAGAAGAAAAACAAAACAATGAACAAATGACAGAAAGAAAGAAGGAAGGAAAGAAAAGTCACTAGCATCCAACAGCTCACCTGGAGACCATGACATCACGTCGCTAAACCGGTTCAGACTCATTCTGTCGCTGTCCAGAAGCACACCTGCAGCTTGGCACTTTAGTTTATACACTGCCTTCCAGGTATGCGCTATTCTGCTACCATCCGTTTGTCAGCCACTTGCTTTAAGGTCTAGTTTCTGCAGCCTGGAGCCAGTCGCCCTTGGCACGCGGTCTTGAATTTTACTGTGCCGTCCGTGTCGTTGTTCTTGTAAACCTAATCACGCTCCAAACATTCTAAAACCACACCTGGAGACTGTCTGCGGTCATGACTAGCAGCGGGTCGACACATCCTTGTTGATACAGAATAAACAAAGTCTATACGAGTCAGCGCGGGTAACCTAAAAATAATCCCCCGGCCTGTAGGTCACTTCATCAAGTCGCGCTGACAAGTAGTCCATTTCCAAACACGGCGTTTTTTCCTCTTAGTTTTCCGAACAGCGACATGGCATGAACAGATACTGCAGTTCGGTCGATATCACATTTTTCAGCTCGGCCAACTCATCTGATATGAGGGTGACACAGCCACTTACACGACCGATACCTGTTAGAACTTCGGCACAGTTCCAAGCCAGGGAGGAGTGCCTGTTGGCGTACCAATCAGCGAGTCACGCCAGGCCAGCCCCGACGTGTCCTGACCGTTGCTACCTGTCAGACGTCCACAGGTAGGGCTGTTATTATGCGAGAGGGAAACAATTCCGCAGCCAGGTGCATGGGTTAAAACATGCCCTGTAGATTCTTCTGTCATTCAGTTCCCAATGCTACCTGATCACTCCCGCCCACCTGTAAGCATTGAAGGCGTGACACGAGGCAACACTTTCTCACGACGTCAGCTGGGGACAGTGTATACATGTAGAACAGTTCAAGTACGCGAGAAGAGACACGGGAATAAACAAACAAACAAACAAACCAAAGAAAAGAAGAAAGAGTCATGCAAGCCAGCGAGCAAGAGGGGGATGGGGGTGGTAGAGAAGCGCGAGGGAGGAAGAGGACAAATACGGGTGGGGGAGGGAAGGGGTAAAAAGGGAGGGGGATAGAAATAACGTTCGATCTTTGACTGAGTGGTAACCCGATCGGGCGGAACACTTGACCTTTCGCTGTTCTTGAAATTCATTCTGCCCATTATACCCCTCTGCTTACAGATATTAAGTTCGCGAGTCTTCAACTCGCGGCTTTATTTTGTCCGGCCCTCTAGAGTCACTTCTACCAGCGTGAAATTACCTCCCTCTAGAGTCACTTTTACCAGCGTGGAGTTACCTCGTGAAGTCCAGGGATCTCAATATGAAAAATAAGACACTGCGAAATGCCTGAACGGGACTCAGTTTTTTGCTGGTCGTGCTGTGTGAAGTCCGTAGCTCATATCGCGATGTGCCTTAGGCTCACCTTGACTGGGTAAAGACTGGTAGCTCTTTTCGTCCGGAGGTGCAGAACTCAGAGCAATACAATTTGCTGGCGTTTGCATCATCTCGATCCCTCCTGCGTCATATTCTAAAGTCCTTCACTCCGACATACAGACTCCATCTTTGTCGGCATCCATTCTCACTAAATATCCAACCCCTTTAGCCGTATATTAACCCTCGCACACAGCACAGTGGGCTGCGTATCGTCTGAGCCGGCTGTCAGACATACAGGCGTGTGAGATCGATAAACAATGACAACAAAAGCTCGTCTCATGTGAACTAGGTCAGCTTGTTGAGTAATTCAAAGCTTTTCGACGCTGTGAAGTGATTAAACTTTAAACCATGTTGCGGTCGGGACCGCATAGTTGTTTGATTTCGTTCTTGACCAAGGTGGGGTCTGATGCATCGGGGTTAGGAGAGGTGGGCATTTTTAGTTTTGAAGACGTATGAAATAAACAAACAAATAAATACAATTATGAAGCCTCCAATCTTACGAAGTAATTCAAGGCGCACACCTGGCCGCACGCACACTCACAATGCAACACACACACACACACACGCGCGCGCGGGCACACACACACACATACACACACATGCATACACACGCGAACACACACGTGCACACATGCGCACACAAACGCGCACATATGCGCACACGCACGCACACACATACACGCGCTTGCGCGCACGCACGCACCCAAACGCACACGCAGACATTACTACAAACAAGCCGTTGCAAAGTAGGCACAAACAGGACCAAATGAAAAAATGAAAGTATGAGAGAGAGAGAGAGAGAGAGGGTGGGGGAGATAGGCTTTCAGAGAACTTCTAAAAGAAGAGAGTTTGAGTATAGCTAGCAGGGAGAGAGAGAGAGGGGGGGGGGCAGGCTGTTCCAGATCAACGGACCAAAGAAGAAAAAATATCGCGGACCAGACGTGCTGAGCTTGGTGTGAGGAATACGAAGGAAAAGTGGGTTTGAAGAAGAACGGAGACTTCGAGAGGCTGTGAGCAGTCATTGAGACACACCTGACAGACAACAGCAGCTGTGTACTGGATGTGCTTTAAGACAGGAAATGATTGATATTCGCGTACATCTGCCTCGTGAACTGATTTCTGTGGTCTACAGATCCAAAGATAAGCTGGATGCCTTAGATTCTTTGTTAACCGGACGAAAGAGCATCTTATTTTGCCAAACCTGGTCGTGTATATCATGCTGTCTTGCGGTATATCACTTTACATTGCTTCTGACAATAACAAAATCCTAAACAACTCCTGTTCATATGAAATCTCTCACTCATACAGAAAGACCGTATCCATTTGGCTTATGCCGATAGCTTCTGATAGTAAGATGCACGTAACGCAGTGCTGTCTGTATTTTGAGAGTTGCCCATTAAGTCTCACGCAATATACTCAAAGGAGCTAACAGAGCAGCGAGTGTATGAAAGAATCACTGACAGGGATAAAATTAAAAGTAACAGCGCAAGACTGTTCGCATGAAACGATGCGAAAAGTAGGTTTCTGGGGGGGGGGGGCGCTTTTTTTTAATAGAAATCCGCATCTGACCCACTGAAGCTTAGCTCGGCCCAGTTTTCAGGCGGCCCGGCGTGCTGCAGAGCAGGGCAGTCATGTGATCACGTAATCGCACGGCTAACGATGCACACGCACACACAATTATAGGCTAATCACAGGCGCGTGAACCTGCTGACCCATTAACAGCCATCTCCACCCTCAATACCATTACTCACCAATACACACTCACACACAACCACGCACGCATGCAGCTGCGCAAGCAAGACGCTACCCGCCCACCCATACATCCACAAGCACGCACACATACGCAAGCACAACCCCCGCGTCCACGCACACGCTTCCATTCCTACACGCATATGTGTCTGAGCCCGGACTATTCATGATCGCTAAACCATATCCTCGCCATTTGCTTCCACCTCCCCAACAAACCATCCAGATTCAATGTTGTGGAGTCCAATATCTTGACTTGCAGCGTCCCCACACTGGAGCTGGGCTGGTGAGCTGGTAAACAGATGCACGCGCCCTGGTTGTTATCACCCCTGACGATACCTTCAGGGGCTGGTGGGTGGGGTCGTTTTTAAGGTTTGTCTATCCCAACCGAAAATACATAAGGGGGTCTTGCAGATACCACTAGCCGTGGCTAATATTTTTACCTCTGCTCTGGACTTATCGCACGACCCACTGGCCTGAACTTCCGGCCACCGCGTGCGAGTAAATGTGCAGTTTTTTTCTTTATTTCTCTGGCTTTTTCCCCAGTTCACCCCAGCTTAGTGCAGGCCAGGTGCGGTGAAAGTTCTCCGGGCTCTCAGGCAGATGCAGTAAGAGGTTTGAACAGCAGTATTGTGGTAAGGACAGCACCGGCTGAGATGACGATTTCTAGCTAGCTTACTTTTGTTGTCATACAGAGAGAACGACGGGGCGGTTAGTTTATACAAGTTGTATAGATTATAAACAGACGGAGATGGTTAGTTTATACAAGTTGTATAGATTATAAACAGACGGAGATGGTTAGTTTATACAAGCTGTATAGATTATAAACAGACGGAGATGGTTAGTTTATACAAGTTGTATAGATTATAAACAGACGGAGATGGTTAGTTTATACAAGCTGTATTGATTATAAACAGACGGAGATGGTTAGTTTATACAAGTTGTATAGATTATAAACAGACGGAGATGGTTAGTTTATACAAGTTGTATAGATTATAAACAGACGGAGATGGTTAGTTTATACAAGTTGTATAGGTTATAAACAGACGGAGATGGTTAGTTTATACAAGTTGTATAGATTATAAACAGACGGAGATGGTTAGTTTATACAAGTTGTATAGATTATAAACAGACGGAGATGGAACAAAGGGGATCTTCGATTATTCTAGTCAATCACAAAGACATTTTTCACTGACTCTATCCAATCAAAAACAACTTGTTTACTCCAGTCAATCCAGAATAGCAAGACACATGACATATTGATGTCCAGACGAAAGAAAGTTGGGCCGAAATCTCAAATCAGAAAACAATTAATATCTTCAGCCCTTTTTAATACTCTGCAAGACTTATTCACCTGTTTAAAAACCACAACTTTCGATTAGTCCCAAATGGGGAAGGAGTGTGGTCGGGATAACAGCAACACAGGGAAGGAGTGTGGTCGGGATAACAGCAACACAGGGAAGGAGTGTGGTCGGGATAATAGCAACACAGGAATTGCGTTGCAAGAGCGTTTATCGTAACTGGAGTCTGAATAACATCTGAAAAGTACAGGTAACCTGAAAACCCCAGACGCTGAGCAATTCACACACCTCGCTGTATTTTGGAGGCTTAACAGGGAATGGCAAGGAAAAATTCCGTCCTGGGAGTCAGACAGTTCACGACAGACGAAGCCAAAACATCACACGTATAACAGTGTGGTCTTTCTGTTGTATTGTCTTCATAGCGAAACAGACGAGGATGCCTTCAGGCACAGTTTTAATCAGAAAGAAGAAAATTAAATTGCGACCCGCCTCTCTTTCCCCCCTCCCGCAGTTCCAGAGCTGCCGGTTAAATCTAGCCCCAGCGCAATGAAAGCTGTCTGGAGCGGGAAACGCACGATGTCTGTGCTGATACAAAGATAAAAACGCCTGACTTCAGTGCTGACGTAAGGCTAAGTGTTTCTGCACTCCTTTCTTTGTCTAACGCTCTCGAAAAATGTCCGACGTTCTTTTCATCCACTGCTCTACACACCTTCCTGTGTGTCACACAACCTCACCAGCCCTCAAAGGTCCTACCCCTGCTAATTTTATGCAGTTTTTTTTTTTAAGTTTGGGAGCGTCCTCCGACTTCTACAATCCTTCAGCCACGGAGAAGAACGAGTCACGGCGATTGGGAACAAAATCAAAGCACTCGGCTCAAATGTTCCACCTGCACTGATCGAGCTTTCTTTTCCAATCCATCCGCCCTGCGTGTCTGTCCCTAACTTTATTCAATTGCTGTGCTGTCTTCGTTCGTGAATGCGTGTTCCCACGGAAATACTAGTACTCAGTTACTTAAATAAAGCTTGAAATAGTGAGACAAAATATAAAGAAAGCGATTTCTGATTAAGGTCTCTGAGACCGGCATGTTTTTAAAATTCCATATAAAGCTTGAACTCTCAATATAGGCGAATACACGATGTTGTGATTCAGTTCTCTCATTTATTTTTGATTTGAATGATTTGAAGTTTTGACAGCACTTTCATTTGAGTAGATTAGGAGAGACTATTTTCACAAAGAACTGATTGTCGAGAACAGAGCTCGACAAACAGCAAACGGGGAAAATGGGACATCACAGTATTAAGTTGAGCGCTGCAGAAAACGTCAGTATATGAAATTTCTGGAAATTCTCGAAAGGCGGGTGCGTGCGCTTTCAATCACCATAGTGAGAGAGAACATCATGTACCAACCCACAACCCTCCTTTCACCCACTCACATTACATTTCTTGAAGGATCCTAAGTTTTTGTTATTTTTGTGGATGTATCTACGTCTGTGAATAAATTAATGGCAAGGGATAGACCACAGGGCTAAAATTCATGGGAACGGTGCCGAAGAGGGAGTGAGGGACTTGACGAGTCTTTCAGCCTCAGAAGGCCATGGTGGTTCCTTGCAGTTGCATCAGCACTGCGTACACGTGGGCAACACTATTTTGTTGATGTGCAGGTTTATCGCATTGAGGAATCAACGTGGACCAAGACTTCTGCGCGCTGATTGGTTGAGCTGTTGGCACGCTGCCATGGTATCTTGTTGGCCCGACGCACTTGGCAGAAGTTCATTCTGTGAGAGGATAACTTTAGCCAGCCACAACTAGGACACAAATCACTCTGCTGTTTGTGCCATTCATCTGAAACGCACATACTGAACCTTGTTTTAAGAGTCTTTAAGTCTGATTAGAGAAAATTGTCAGAACTAATCTAAGCTGACGTTTTAATTTGTGATAAACGGAGGATAGGGTTATACAATCAGGCTGGAAGCTCCGCGGATGTTTTGTTTTCAGTCACCAGGTGTATTACATCATCAGCCGACACTTTATAGTGCGCGCTGGCAGCGATTTGGTAAACCTAGTGACGTCAGCAGTGCCCTCCCCTGCGTTTCCTGAAAAGGATATGTCAGGGGAACATTTGCATATAAAGTCAGAAAGCATCCATCGGCTTCATAGCTTAATCGATCCTTCAGGAACACAGAGCAAGGACGGAAGATCTTCATTTCAATTTTGACTATTTCTTGGTTGTGAAAAAGTCAGATACTGGCCGAAGACTTTTTTGAACTTTAAAAAGAAATAATGGAAAAAAAGATTCTTCGATCAGATCCAGAGTCGGACTTTGTTATGGAATTCATTTATGGACACAGAAAATTTCTGGTAAGTTAAAACCTGAAGTTGGGTACGACTACCTATTTCTTATTATAGCTTTTTATATTGAATTTGTGACAGTGCCTTTTTAATTTTATGTTTACTTTTCATCCAGTTTTGGCAACGTGTCAATCACGTTGTAAAAAAAATTTGCTGATCGAAACATTTAATTTCTGGATCCTGCTGACTTGCTCTGGTGGCCAAGAGGAAAGTTACCATAAAGTTTACGTGCCTGAAACTGAAACATTTTATAAACAAAACGCTCTACACTCAAAATAGTTAATTTATCTGAAAACTTTTATTTGCTTGGTTAGGAACATGTTTACTTACAAAAGAGAATCGGGCACCAGCCAATGAAAAGTTTTGCTATTTTTTAAGTCATCGGGAATAAAAACCCTTTTCTCTAGTATTCATACATCTCTTGCAGTTCGTTTTAGAAAGTTGATGTACTGTATAATTTTTTTCATGTTCATCTGGGACAATTACGCTTTTTTTTAGTATAATATGAGAGATACGAAGAGTCTTGTAACTGGTTCATAAATCTAGTAGACTTCAATTACAAATGTCATTTGTTTCCTGCTCTCTGTCTCTGTCACTCAAAGCATAATTACTTTTATATATAACAGTTATTGAGGAAGTCACACCTCAAAAAAAAAAAAAAAAAAAAAGCAAGAAGACAGACTACAACCTCACATTCCATCCCTAGAGTGAATGAGTCTAAGAGTTTAACCAAGTGTATTTTTTAGTACATACAAAATCTTTGGTTTAACTAACCAGAAGTTTTTCTGACAAAACTTACTGTATTTTTATGATTTTTAAATACACGGTCATGAACAAAAAGATAATGCAAACAGCTGATACAACATGAAACAAGCACTGTATACTTGTATACGTTTCAATGACGTCAGCTATAAACACTTAAGGTGGCGTCACCCATGAGAAACGCTATTTTGCTGTTTCTGCGAGTCACTCTCTATGCTGAAATTTTCTTGATATAATGATTGTTGGTAAGGTTTGTAAGTACATATACTGATAACTGTTGTAAAGGTTTGTATGTACAGCTCCTTCATATCCAACCGGCTAAGCTCAAGGTGTCTGCCACGTGACAACCTCCACTTCTCTGATACCAGGTTGTTAGAGACTGACCTAGTCAAATGTTTGAAAAATATTGCCGCAAAGACAAAGAACAATACATGAAAATAAAACAACGCTAAACAAAACAGATCTCCGATCCAAACCAGAAGTTAGGACTATTTGTTTTTCTAATTTCTTAATCCAGACTGTTAAATTTTTTATCATCTTTCATGGTTTTATATTCCCAAGGTGTTATCCACAGCAGTGCGACTTGGCATCTTTGACGAAATCAACTCCATCGGTCAGGGAAACTGGATCAGCCTGACGTCACTGGTTGAGAAATGCGGATATGACGCTGGTGTAGCCGAGCGCTTCCTCGACGTCCTCGCTGGGATAACTTTGCTGGAGAGGAAAAAAACTGAACGGGATGACGAAGGTTAGAGTTTGTGTAAAATATCCACGTCGTACGTACGTAATTGATGTAATAAAAATAAGTCGTCCCCATCCAGTCTCTTCGTTGAGCATGTTTTTAATGTCTTTCTCCAATAAGCGAGACGTTAAGAACGATGATGTGAGCACCACGTACAAATTCTGGGGCATTCAGCTATTTGTTTTTCCCAATCGATCTATTCCCTGAAGAAACAACTTTTCATTTCCAGGCCATATTTAATTCTACCTAAAATATTAATGCGAAAAAATCTCCACAGTTCGCTCCCTCTGCTCAAAACATGTTGTTTAAGAAAATGAGAGGACGAAACAGGCGCAGATAAGAAACAAGCGAAATTTTAACAAAACCCTCGATCTTGGCTGTGCCATGCTTGGATGAGAATGCAGAATTCTAAAAATGAATGAATGTGAACAAACTGTTTGACTGACTGATATATGGATTAATCTGACTAGTTGGTCGATTGATTGCTCAGACTTCACGCCTTTGTTTATTCACAGGAAGTTATGAACAGCTGTGTGACTTGCTATCTTTGACCCCATTGACTGATTAACTGACGGACGGACGGACAGACGGACGGACAGACGGACGGACGGACTGACGGACTGACTGACTGACCGATTGATTGATCGGTTAGCAAATTTACAATCAAGACTGATTATTCCTGTGCAGGTTCGTCCTACCTGTATCGTAATGCTCCATACGTGTCTCGTTACCTGCTCACAACACCACCTGGTTCCCTCTTACCTGTCGTGCTTTTCTCAGAGATGACACCTGCACTCTTTTACAACTTCCCCAACGTCCTCAGGAACGGTGAGAGCCTTTCCTCACCATTGTCGGTGTTTGATGTATGTGTCACACGGCGTGGCCCCGTATCTAATTATGTGTTACATGACATCGACTTGTGTTTGATGTGTTACACAACGTTGAGTCGTATCTATGTGTTACATAACGTCGACCCATGTGTGATGGGTGTGTTAGATGAAGTCGCCCCCTATGTAAAGTGTGTGTGACATGAAGGCGATCCGTCTATGTATGTATGTATACATGCGTGCGTGCGTGCGAGTGAGTGAGTGGACGAAAGAAAGAATGGAATGACAGAAAGACAATAGAACTGCGATTTCATGTACAAGTACTTGCTTTTTCAGTAGATTCAAATATGTCTCTCCTCTTTGACTTAAGCCATCCCATGCGCGCAAAGCCACGGATATGGCCGTCTGCGTACCTCAGTCATTTCTTTCCTGCCCACGCCTCCTTCTTTCTCCTAGTGTCGGGCCTCTGACGAGCGACGTTCTGTCTCCAGGCCCGTCCGACAAGCTGAGTTTGATGATGAGCGGCAGGTCGGGATGCGACGGCCATGACCTCTCACCCAAGGACGTGTTCGCCATGATTCACCGAGGCAAAAGTTCCAGTGACGTCATGTGAGTCGCACCCTGTTCAGAAATACTGTGACACGTTGCCAGGGTCACAAACAGTTCAAAAAATAGATTTTCCGCTAGTCCCACTTTGAAGTAACTCAAGTGAGGTAATTAGTCCGTACACAGTCGATTCTGTGCGCCTCATCGGTAGAAACTGTTGAATTTTTTATGAGTGTTCACACTGCACTATACGACGTCCCTGTCACTGTAACTGCGTGACGAAACAAATTGCACCGTGTGGCAGGCACAAGCAGACAGACGGTCTGACCAGCAACAGCCTTGTGCGTGGAAGCAGCAGCATGTCGTCTGACATGACAATACCTGGCCCGGCGACCTTCATGAAGCTGATGGACTGCACCATTGAGAGATGCATCCCTGCACTGGTCACGGCCTTTGACCTTTCCACCCACAGGGAGATTGTGGATCTAGGCGGTAAATTAGGATATATGTCGACCCAAGTCCTGTCTCAAACTTCGAAGTTATTCTGATTTGTAAATAAACAGCCGTATGAACATCTATATTTAAAAAAAGTTTTGTCAAAATCTTACCGTTTTTTTTACCCTTCTCCAGGAGGGTCTGGCTGTCTTGCTCATCACTTAGCAACAGCCTACCCGGATGCTCACGTGACCGTCTTTGACCTTCCTCAGGTCGTGGCCGTGGCTGTTCACCAACAGCAGGAGGAGATGAAAAATCGGGTCACCTACATCGCTGGTGAGAGATTAAGAGCTGTCATGTTGCTACACTTTGTACCCAGACACAGACACAAATACATACACGCACGCACATACATACATAAACGTGCGTGCCCCCACGCTCTCACAAACTGCAGATACCTAAAACGCGTTCACATGACTTCCTTTATGTTCTTACAGCGTAACAGACACGATGTATAGCCAGCAGTCAGCCTCGTCAGGTCGCCTAAAACAGACAAGATCAGACGATTATACGCACGCTAGCGATCGCTTTAAGATAAACCTCCCAAGTGTTTTTCACATAGTCAAGCCTTTAAGACTCGGAGGAAATCTACAGAATTGCACATTACAGCCGAGGGCTAAAAGTCATCGCAAATAGGAAGACAGAGAAAATGCTTATGAACAAGTCCTCTCGTGTTCATCACAAGCGAGTAATTGTCTAATGTGCGCCCGACCTAACCTTACTGGATGAGGTAACGATAAGAAAATGAAAAACTACGGTGACGTTTTCGTCTAGTATCTGCAGCCCAGTTGTTCCAGAAATGTGTCTCCTGACTTGTTTAGTTGTTCCAGAAATGTGTCTCCTGACTTGTTTAGTTGTTTCAGAAATGTGTCTCCTGACTTGTTTAGTTGTTTCAGAATTGTTTCTCCTGACTTGTTTAGTTGTTCCAGAAATGTGTCTCCTGACTTGCTTAGTTGTTTCAGAAATGTTTCTTCTGACTTGTTTAGTTGTTCCAGAAATGTGTCTCCTGATTTGTTCAGTTGTTCCGCATGAAGGCAGACCGAGGTGATTTAATTCATTTTCTGTCTTCTTCCAGGTGACTTCTTCAAGGACGACTATCCTGGAGCGGACCTGTACGTCATGGCGCGCATCTTGCACGACTGGGATGAGGACAGAGACAACGTGTTGCTGGCCAAGGTCTTCAGGAGTCTCTCACCAGGTATGTTGTAGTACCTATTGCTAGTGACCAACAGCCTCATTCAGAAGCCGTCACGTGGTGCTGGCGAAAGTCTTCATAAGTCTCTCACTAGGTATGTTGTAGTACCTATTGCTGGTGACCAACAGCCTCATTCAGAAGCCGTCACGGGGTGCTGGCTGAAGTCTTCATTAGTCAGGCTTCGGGGAAGTCTCAACAGGTGCGGCTGTGGAAACTAATCAAAGGTCTTTAATGTCGGCTGATGGGTTGACATTCTTACTGCCAGATAATGGCATGAATTTGTTTACCACGAAAACAAGAACTCGTCAAGATGAAAGTAGGCTGGCTGATTAGTGTTTTCTTTTCTCGTAACAGTTTTATTGCAGGCGAATCAATCCGTCTAGAGACAGACGCCGATGGAAGTGAGACTGACCTAAATATCGCCTGTCTTATGACCCGATCTAACTGCGGTCTTTTTCCCGACTGTTTATTGTTTCACGACTTAAAAAAGCAAGTATACCCCATACCGCTAAACGGCCCTGTACTACGGAATATAATCCTGCTCCGATTCCCATCCGAAAGGGGACATCACATGGAGTGTAACAAGCAAATCCTCGATCCCGCAACGCGCTAAATTGTTCGGTGGAAGAAACCCCGCTGAGAAATTTATTGCTACAGACATAGGTATGAGGATAAAATGGTCAGGATCTAGTAATTCCAAACTAAGATAGCAGGTGCCTTATCGTATTGGAGTAAATATTTAACATAGGAGCATATAAATGTTGAATATATATATATATATATAACTGGAAAGGAGCAGAAACTGAATATCTAATATCTAAGGATTTCCAATGTAACACATTACAACAAAGAATCTTTAAAAACTTTGCAGGTGGAGCTCTCCTGGTGCTGGAGAAAACATTGCGGGACGACAAAAGTGGGCCCTTGGCAGCTCTGCTGGAAGACATCGGCATGGCGACCTTGTCGATTGGACACGAAAGATCAGGAAAAGAGTATCGAGAGTTGCTGACCAAGCATGGATTTAGCCAAATCGAGATCAAAGAAATACAAGGATCGAATCACTTCGACGCCATATATGCCAGGAAGATCGAACAGAACGGTTTGGACAAAAAAGAATGAAAGGAAAGAAAAGAAGAAGTTTAAGGCACAGAGGTTTTTTTAAATGACGCTTACGATATGGCGCGGTTTATTCAAATGCAAAGGACAAGTAAAGAGGACGATTCAGTAAAGGACGTGAGAAGAAAGGACTGTATAAAGGGAAATGCAAACTTTTTGATTTAGTTTCTCATTAGCGCGTTTGCAAAATAACTTCTTTTCCAGTAGGTACTTTTTTACTTTTGCTAACTTTTGTACTGACACTAAAGGAAATATACTTGTGTCACCTGTGTCTAAAGCTGAGATTTATGTGTTTGTTTATCTCCAAAAGAAATGACTTTATGTTTGTAAATTGGCTTTATAGATGATTAAAGAGCAATTCTACTGCAAAAATTGTCAAAAGCTTTAAAAACGAGAAAAAATGGGGAATTTCGAAAAGTTTTCCACTCTTCTTGATTCTGATGGCTGGACAGCCATTTGTTAAAAGCGCAACAAGGGAAATCATTTCTAAAAAGTATTTAAAAAGTTTAATGTATTTACACCTCCTACCTAGAAAAAACAAAGAAAAATCACCCAGAGAGAGAGAGAGAGAGAAATGAGGAAAGGACTTCGCCACATAACTATGTCGTAAGCTTTCAAATCTGCTTTCAACTGTGTAATTGACTTATTAGATTTAACTTGTAACTAAATAGAGGATATATCTGTAGATTTCCACAATTCGTTCTTTATTTTGTTTACATATTCTTCCCATTTTATGGTTATGTATCTGGGGTATCTACTAGACAAGATCAGAATTTCTCCTCGTTGTTGCTTTGTGAGCCTTATGTTTTGTGTTAGAGCTGTCTAACAAACGTTTAAAGACTTTACTCTTGTGCAGACACTCTTACTTCCTGTACTTTTAGTAGTTCAGGCGAAGGAATAGAGATTCCCATGTGTTGTTGCACATATGATTCTGAAAAAAAAACAACTAACGATGAGCTTATTATCAAAAAGATGACAGCTGTCTGGTACGTATATTTTGCAAGCCACCCCAACTGTCCTGTCTTCTGCTATCTGTAGCTTCAAATGTATACTTCAAACGGCTCTAGAATGAAAGCGAAATGCGAATAAGAAGCAAGATGATCTTGTACACCTCAAGCTGAAACTGGTGTAGAAAGTTTCAGACCTGATGCACATTAAACACATAATTGTTTTTAATGAAACAGAATGTACCCATACTTTGGTCTATGAATAATATAATCAGTGTAAATTCAATTAAGAATTCTATAATGAAGAAAAAAAATCTTGTTGTGATTAACAAAATCAGCATTAAAATGTTTGTCATCACGGTGTCTTAAATTGGGATGTGTGGTGATTAAGACATTTTAATATTTCTTTACAAGATATTAAATTTGTTGCATATTTCAAACATCTACACGTATTTTTCAGGTGTGTTAGAGGTGATGTGTGATCTGCTTTACGAATGTTCTACGTGTGGCGTGTTGTTCGCCTGCTGTGGAGCTCTCAACAGACACAGGCGAACACACAGGGGCAGGAAATCAGACCCGACATGCCAGACATTTGGCAAGTCATTCTTGAACAACTACAACCTCCAATTCGACTTGAGAACACATACTGTCAAACGTTCATACACGTGTGACACATGTGGCAAAACAGATAGTCACACAGGCAAACAGCGCAGTTTCTAAGGGAGATAACTGCAACAATGTCGGCAGTTTAGTCTGTCCTCTAAGTATTTCCCCCTGAAACACTGACAGCACTGAGGAAAGAAACTAAAAGACGTGAGGCTGTCGAAAAAGACTAAGAAAAAGAAAAGCGTCATCGTTATTTATGTCGTCGTGGTTGTCCTGCTTCTACTTTTCTTCGGGTCGTAACATAGCGCAACGGGACTTACTTGTCACGGATAGAGGTCAAAAGTTCATATCCCGTACTTTCTCTAGACAGTATTTGCCGTCGGAACTCTTTCTGGATGGTCCGGTTAGCCTCAACTTTCATAATCCTTTCGCTTCGAGCCCCTACCCCTGTAGTAAGATATCTTTC
This sequence comes from Lanistes nyassanus, assembly GCA_004794575.1. Lineage (NCBI taxonomy): Eukaryota > Metazoa > Mollusca > Gastropoda > Architaenioglossa > Ampullariidae > Lanistes > Lanistes nyassanus. The sequence goes on from SMGT01006632.1 coordinate 275,246, forward strand.
ATAATCCTTTTAGCTCCTACCCCTGTAGTAAGATATCTTTCATAATCCTTTTAGCTCCTACCCCTGTAGTAAGATATCTTTAATAATCCTTTTAGCTCCTACCCCTGTTGTAAGATATCTTTCATAATCCTTTTAGCTCCTACCCCTGTAGTAAGATATCTTTAATAATCCTTTTAGCTCCTACCCCTGTAGTAAGATACCTTTACAGTTTGACTGCGTTAAACAAAGAGACAACAATTATCTTCCTCTTGCTTGTCATCAGTCTCGTCGTCATTATGAGTTAATAGTAAATAAAAATAGACAACTGATAGTTTCACCTCATCGAGGACGGCTGTAAAAGCCTACCTGTGACACACGGGTCACAGCTGACACTGCTATTTGTCAGTCTCGGTCGGATGGCTTTACTGGATCGCTCATTGTATGGAGAGTTTTTAACACTCCCTTTAATCTGAAGCACTCTACACAATACAAACCCTTTTTTTCACTGTTTCGACTTTTCATAACCGTTTATGACCGGAAAAAGCTCGCAGCTTGTTTTACGTCTGCACTACTGTGTGCTATCCTTGATATGGAGCTTCTCTTTCCTTGTTTTGACCAGAAAAGGAGCGACTGCCAACGTCGACATGCTGTGAGCATTTCAGGAGTGTAGAAATTAATTTTCTTTTACGATTCTCTTCGATGTCATCTTTCAATTTTCTCCGTTATTTAAAAAAACTCCTTATTATGCTGGAAGTACCGCAATGAATATGAACGTTTTACGTGTACACAATACTAAAATTTGTTCCTGTTATTTCTACATTTCTGAGATATATCTTAAAGCCGATCTTACTGAATAAGTATAGGTCGAATTTCTGTAGCAATGTAGCTGATATATATATATATATCCAGCACCACGCAATCAGTCACCAACCTTATACAGACGACATACAACTTCAAGAATCCTTCTCACCTGCAGACACCCATCCACTCTTACACTCCCTCCAGGATTGTGCAGCACACATCAAAACTTGGATGACGGACAACATTCTTAAAGAGTACACTCAAACCTAACAACCCTTGTATACTGCACTAATACATGGGAAATGACAAGAAAACGTCATAATCCGAGGTAAACTTTCAGTATGACGTTTATTTATATATTAAAAGTGCACAAAAAAGTGCAAAAAGATAACTCTGTCAACATGTATCTGGAAAACGTGACATCGGCTATGTCCCCTCCCCGTATGACGTCAACAGGATATCTTCACTTCTGCTTGTGAGAAACTGGCGGTGCTCCAGTAGAGAGATCAAAATGGGGAAAATATGCGGGACAAACACCAGTAAAAAGACGATAAAATTTCAGTGACAAATCTTTACAGGAGCTTAAACAAGTGTCATTTTTTGGCATACTATGCATCAAATACTTATAAAAGTGCGTTCTCTAAAACCTTTTATTTAGTCCTATTCGTGCATCTCGACAGACAAGGATACGCTGACATTTCAAACACATACCTTCAAAAGGTCCATACATCTATGATTTTTTTCTGTTATATTATGCGTCAGAAACTTATAAAAGTATATTCTGATAATAGCTTATCCGTTCTCGCACGTGCTATACCGGTCGAATTGTGGCTATTCGGGATTTCGAAATGGAATGATACACGGCAGAAGAGCAGATCTGTAAAATCTGTAAAATGTACGTACTCAACTGTCGATTTTGGGCATATTATGCATCAAATAATTCGGAAAGTGCATTCTGATTCTTGATATACCTTTAAAACCTTTTATTTAGGCCTAAAACCATGGATTTCGGTGGCTGTTCGTGGCTGTTCCAGTGTTCGGTATTACACGGCGGACGAGCAGACGATAACTGTACTGACACAAATATTTAAAATGTACGTACTCAAGTGTCGATTTTTGGCATATTATGCATCACATAATTCAGAAAGTGCATTCTGATGCTTGATATGCCTTTTAAACCTTTTATTTAGGCCTAAAACCATGGATTTCGGTGGCTGTTCGTGGCTGTTCCAGTGTTCGGTATTACAGGTTCTTTGACCCACCTGGCTGACGTCATTTACGCTTCGAATTTGGTACTTTGAAACGCCTTGATGTGGTTTTCAAGCATTGAACCACCTCGGAACCAGTCCTGCCCAATGTTTTGGGCGGATATAATGGGTTTCTATTCAAAACCTTGAAACTTTCAAACCTTGAAACCCAACCAGAAACTTCAAACGTTAAATGACGTCAGCCACGTGGATCAAAGTACCTGTATCTCGTGCTGCATGTAAATGCTGGCGCTGTCAATCAAAGCTTTCTTCGCCTTTAAAGCCACAAAACTTTGAAGCGTCTAAATAAGTCATACGCAACACCGTCCTGATATTTAATCGGTTTGCTGAGGGACGTTAAGCAACAACCATCCAACCAACCAACCATCCCACCCTCCATCAAAGCACAAAGACTGGCAGGCAGCTCTGGGCTCCCTTACTGCCAAACAGCGGTGCTTAAGTACAGCAATCATGCGGTTAATTATTAGTAGGCCCGCATTGCTACGAAACGTCACGTGACCACTTCACACAGATATGATCTGTTGTCTGTAGGTAAAACCGAGCCGCCACGCTTACTGTACTGAAGCAGTGAACATTGGCCCCATAAGCAAACACTAGTACATGTGTTTTAATCTTTGGTCTCAATTGCAGGTATTGTTTTGTGATGTCGACGCTAAGAGAGGACAAGAGACCGAGTCAGAACTACAAAAAATTTATGGCGCCGATAAGGTCATCTTCCAGCAATGTGACGTCACTATCGCCGATCAATTGAAAAGTATGCCTTTATCTCACTAATGAAAATAAAAAACAAATGATTTTTTTTGTAAAAAATGTTTATCAAGGAACACGTTTAGGATTCGCTACAATTATGATTATATATTTGTGATTGATTAATTGATTAATAATTTGATTGATTAATTTGTTGATTGATTGAAATTGATTGATCGCAATTGCATTGGCAGGAGCCTTTGGCACTGCTGTTTCCAGATTCGAAGCCGTGGAGATCTGCTGTAACAATGCGGGAATTCTAAATGAGAATGAGTGGGAGAAGATGATAGCAATAAATGCTGTAAGTGCCACATTTAACATTCGTGCTTGTGCGTGCATTAGTTTGCGCGTTTGCGCGCGTCTGTGTGAGCGCACATGGGTGAGCGAGCAAGTAGTAAGGTCGAGAGAGGAATGAAGAGAAAAACGTTGTGTATGGGGGGGGGGGTGTGAGTGTACGTATGTGAGCGAGCAAGTGTGAGTGAATGCGTGAGTGAGTGTGTGTGTGTATTTGTGAAGGTGTGTGTTAGAGAGAGAGAGAGAGAAACACAGAGAAAGGGTGATGGAGTGTGTTTGAGGGGGATGTGTGTGTGAGAGAGAGAGAGTGGGGGTAAAGGGTGTGTGTGTGTGTGCAAGTTAAACTACATGACACAAGACATATGGAACATATATGGTATGTCACCTACAGACGGCTCAGATCCGCGGCAGTCAGCTCGCTCTAGAACACATGCGCCGGGACCGCGGGGGTCGTGGTGGGGTCATCATCAGTATTGCTTCCACGGCAGGTAAGATGTCTTAAGCTAGCTTTACACGGATCGATGTATGGAACAGGTAGTAGAGACCTAGTCTCCCTGTCTGTATCAACAATTTCGACCTATTGCTGTCATCTTCACAAATGAAGAATGTCCCTTACCTCAAAATGACCAGATGAAAATCTTTCAACCGACAGAGGGTCGTTCTCGACTGCCTGTACCAATGTCATTCGACATACTAGGATCGTGTGTAGCGAGCTTTTCAGAACTTACTGGCCCTAACGCGACGTTTACAGTCGCTGTCCCAAATACACAAGTGTGCAGGTTGCGCATTGTGAAAATGTCCCAGCAGAGTTCTGCTTAGTGATGAAGACAACGTTTTGACATGCTGCTTTTTTTTTGCAAGCTGATCAGACAAAAGGATTTTTTTCAGGTGTGATGAGTTTTTACCACATCCCTGTGTACACGGCCACCAAATATGCGATCATCGGTTATACAACAAGCATGGCTGTAAGTGGCTCCACATAATTACAGTGAGTGGTAGACTTTTACCAGCGAGTGAAACATCGCACTGAACTATTCGCTAACTTTCGCCATGTCCCACAGGCCAGTGTTTACCAGAAGGAGGAGGGCGTGCGATGGTGTAGTCTGTGTCCTGTGGGAGTCAACACAGACCTCCTCTCTTTCCAGGAAGGTCAAGTGATCGACAAAGACAAACTCCTGGCTTTGATTGAGGGTCTCGGCATTCTTCTGTAAGTAGATACGTTAAGTTGTTTCTCGGTACACCTTGTCGACATCACTGTATCACTCGCTTTAGCGTCTACATGTATTTTACAGGCCGCAAGAAGTTGCCGGGGCCTTTATTCGCCTTGTTCAAGATGAGACGAACAACGGCGCCATCATGGAGGTCACACCCGAATTCAAGGACGGTCGCTATCGTCTGCGGATGATTGTGGCTGAAGATGGTGTCTCTGACCCTGTGTTTGTGGACAGACCTCTGCTGTCTCAAGCACTGGCAGAGCGGGCAGATAGCAAAAGCTAGACAACACACAACAGATACAGACAGTACAAAATGGTTGGACAGTACACAAGAGCTAAACAGTACACGATAATTATAGACAGAGCTACCAGACTTTAAAATAAATGTCACAATGACCCCTTGTATACATTTCAGTACGTCACTTTTCATTTCTGAGGGTCACTGTAGGACATCAATAAAAAAAAGTCTACCCTTACTGCCGCTGATCTGTTTTTTGTTGACTTTTTTTTGGAGATGATGTTGCCTTTTGTCTTTTGCAAGGAACACTTTTTTCAAAATATGTGAAATCAAAATGATTACTTGTACACTTTAGTATGTGAAAGACAAGGCAAACACCCTTAGCACAAACATTCACAACAGAAAACAATATTGGTCCAGAATCAATTTGTAGTAATATAAGAATTGATTCACATCAGGTCATATTAAAAAGGTACAAAACCAATTAAGGAATCTCTCTCTTTCTCACTCTCTCTCTCTCTATCTCTTTAAATGTGGCCTAAATGCACATACTTGAAAATTATAATCATACAGTTCGCATGCTTGTGTTTACAAAACGTGTCACATTTTCTACACATCACGTATTTATTGTGTCCACACATGTACAGCGGCACCTCGATAAATAAAGACGGCGGTCGGGTCCATGATAGCCATCGTTATTCAAATCCATCGATAATCAAAGCACGATTTCCCATAGGGTTCTGTAGGAAATGGGTTAATTGGTTGCGCGCCGCACCTAGGAGGCCGCGCGGAATATTAGAAAAAAACAAAAACAGTGAGCCCGGAGCATGCGAAAAATCCCATAGCAGGCGGCGTCATTAGGCAGAGCCCACGTCGTTAACCAAGGCATTTTCTCGCTGCGATTAACTGTTGACTAATTGAGGTGCTAACTGCATGAGATTCTGTACTTGGTTATTCTAAACCCACAAGTTTCAAGTTTTTAAACCAAACAATGTTTTCTTTCCTGTGTGCCAATGTAAATAACCTTTTCTTCTACCCAGGAAATGTATAGCACAGTTTTACTGAACGCCTCTATGAACCCGCCCAGCTCTGTCACTTTTGCTTGCCATCCTGCTGTGTAATATCTCGTCACTGGCCAACCTTTCCAGCTTTCCTTTTCCCCACGGCGCGAAAGAGTGGCAGCGGCATTCACTTGTACTGAACAGCCATTTTGCAGTGGTCCATAGATGTCGACCCCGCTAAAAAAACAACAAAAAACTACCAGCTATTAGCAGGGCTTGGTGTGGATGTCCCAGTCAACTCAGCCATGGTCCCCAGCTCGTCTTTCGGTCTGCCCCTGCACGTGACTAGTCGTGTGCCTCACTGAACGCCCTGTTAAATATCAGGCGTAGATTCTGTCGCATAGTTACTGCCCCCGCCTGGTCCTGTCCCTTGCCACACGAAAAGAAAGTAATTGGCTGGCTGCTGTATTGTTACAGATATAGACAGTGAACAATGCCTAGATAGTTCACAATGACTATAGTTCGTATACATTGGGTGGAAAGTAAGCAATGACTATAGTCAGGACAAAATGGCTATAGACAGTACACAGACTATTATAACAATGTGCGTGCCATCGGTAGGTAACAGAGATACTATTTAGTTGTATTGTTAGAGTACAGTTTGGGAGAGGACATTGGACATATGACAGGTCTGGGAGCTACAGTTAACATAGAGCAAGACAGACACTAGGGAGGCCAGACACATCATTTTCAGCCGCCCAGCACTCAGTTAACCATAAACACAGAAGCCATAGCTCCAAACATGCACTGTCCACGAGGGCCACAGAGTGTGCAAATGCCACTCACAATCACACGTGGAGATCGTGGGAATCGGACATACAACACTTAGGTTAGGTATATAAGCCCTGGTGTGAGTAGACAAGGGGAGGAAGAGAGGGACAGACTGGGTACAGTAGAGGACCGACTGATGAAGGTATTCAGGTCGACGAAATGGCGGGATAGAAAGTTGATACTCCGTGTTTCGTGATTCCTAGTGTTTGGATGTAGTTTTGATGGATGTTGGAGAAAGGAGGCCTAATGGCCGGTTAGCCAGATAATGAGGAATAAAAGAACTGAACTACAAACAAAGTATTTGTGGACTTCTGTATTTGTGGTGCCGATGATCCGCTCTACGTAGTGTAACACTATACACAGCAGACATTGGCTGGACAGTATACAATGACTACAGACAGTACACATTGGTGAGACAGTACACAATGACTATAGACAGTACACATTGGTTGGACAATACACAACGACTTTAGGCAGAATAAAATGGCTACAGACAGTACGCAATAACTATTAACAGTACTCATTAGATGGACTGTACACAATGGCTATAGACAGTACACATCGGCTGGACTGTACACAATGGCTATAGACAGTACACATTGGCTGGACAGTATACAATGTCTACAGGCAGAATAAAATGGCTATAGACAGTAGTCGTTCGCAACTTCCATAGGTACACAATGGCTGAACAGTACACAATGACTACAGACAGTACACGTTGGTTGGACAGTTTAACTTACAATGACTCTAGACAATACACACGAACAACGTATTCAACGCCAGTTAAGGACAAACGTGAAACGCATCTATAGCACATCTCACTGGTCCGTGACATTTCTAAACGACAAATTTATTGCAAGACTCGTTAGCTGGTCTTTAAGTCTCTGCACACGACACTCCTGGTCACATGACAGTTGCCCGGCTCACGCGCAGTAGAAATCGCAGGAAACTTTGCAGCTCGTCACACAAAGGAGGAAGCATACAGACAGAAGCAGCCTATATATGGAGATCTACGGCAAAGGAGTTTTTCTGACCGGAGGTTCAAGGGGGATAGGCCGTGCAATAGTCGAAGCTCTGCTAGCCAAAGGAGCCAGGGTAAGTTCTCTTCACTGCTGGGAAAAGATTACGTAAAAACCTTGAAATTTTCTTTGATTTTATCCCTTTAATGTGAAGAAATGTTTATCAGAGGATTGAAAAAGATGCACTTGATAAAATTCTACTCTGACCAGGGTTCTTTTCTGGTTCCTGACCCAAGACTATCAACATTTTTAATCGATATACCCGGGCGTAGACGTATGAGTGGTTATACCTCCTGCCTGTACACAAAAGCACCAAAAACCTTCCGGATGAAATTTCTCAGTGGACAGTTTTAAATGTTTTTCATTCGGTAAGGCCTTCGCACCTCAGATCCACCATTAAACTCCAAACCTATATCAGAACCCCTAAGCTGTATCCCGAGTAAGACGGCGATGCTTCCAACTGTATTTATTTTCTAAACTTACTGAATTGACATTAATCTACAACTATGATTGACGCCATGACGTATAGTCACACAGAACTTTATGTGTCCTGTATCCCTTTGCACTTATGTCTTTTTGTCTTTTTATTTATCTATTCATTAAGAACGAATGGATTCTGTATGTAGTTTTTTTTGCCTCTGTCCATAGAACAAGTTATTTTCTTTTGGTGGGACAAATGGGTCTTGATTACTAGTGGTGGTGTAGGCGATGGGTCTTGATTACTAGTGGTGGTGTAGGAGAAATGGGTCTTGATTACTGTCGGTTACAATGGAGAAGAACAAAATAGCAAATTATATGCTAAAAACTTTCCTTAAATTCATACGAACAGACTAAGTCATGACATTGCTGCTCATTCACTTGTCGAAGGGAGGAAAGAAAGATCTACAGAAGCTGATCGCATGTGTCGCATCTTGGTTTCAGGTGCTGTTTTGCAATATTAACGCCGCAGCCGGCAGGGAGACGGAGGGCGCGCTGCAAAAACAATATGGCCCCGACAACGTCATCTTTCACCAATGTGACGTCACTAATGCTGACGACCTGAAAAGTCCGTTGCTGTCTTCCTATAAGCAGTGCTACCCTTCTCACCCAAGCTTCACTTGTGTACTTTTGTCTGTCAAATCTACTCATTTATCAAGAAACTTTATACAAACACAGTAACAATACACGTATATAAATATATATCGTGCACGATGCACAGACTTGATCAAGCACGCACAGTTTACGTTAGTGAATTCATGTACTTTGATTTACTTTCCCTTGTTTTCAAAAGAAAGGTACTAAAAGCGTTATCAACCCAAACAGAATTTTGAAAGATTTTCTTTTTTCTGAAGGACGATGAAGATCTTGCTTTGCCGTCAGTTACACGCATCTCTTAATTATCAATGCACTCAGAAGGAAGAATAAAACGAAACAGAAGGGTTGTTATTACATTTCTTCCCTCCCCCGCATTTCATTCTGTTATTCAGTTTTTTTTGTGATCAAGTGAAAGGTCAGATAGTCCTGTTTCATAGAAAAGGTTGATATGGCATGTCCCGGATGAGTGGTTGTGACATTTCTTCTAGAAAAAATTAGCCACAGGGGATCTTTTTTGTCTGATGCCGTTCAATGTAAGATTGTATCACGATAGCGAACACATCGAAATAACACTTCAGTGTGACGTCACATCCGGGATTCCTGCTTGCAGGAGCGTTTGACGAGGCTGTCTCCAGGTTCGGTGCGGTGGACATCTGCTGTAACAACGCGGGAATTCTGGATGAAAGCCAGTGGGAGAGGACGATAGCCATCAACGCTGTAGGTGTCTAAGGACTTTTTTCTGTCTGAGCTTGTGAAATATATTTGTCATATACGCACCGAAGTCGAAATTGTGTGTGAGTAGGGGGTAGTGGTGGTGGTATGTGTGGGGGGAGGGAGTAGTGGTGGTGTTGGTGGTGAGCTGTAGGGTGGTGTGTGTGCTGGGGTGGTGTCGTGGGTGGGGTGGGTGTGGTGCTGGTTGACTGTAGGGTGGTGTCGTGGTGGTGTGTGTGGTGGACTGTGGAGTGGTGTCGTGGTGGTGTGTGTGGTGGCGGACGGTAGGTGGTGTCATGGTGGTGTGTGGTGGACTGTGGGGTGGTGTCGTGGTGGTGGACTGTATGGTGGTGTGCGGTGGACTGTGGGTGGTGTCATGGTGGTGTGTGGTGGACTGTAGGGTGGTGTCGTGTTGGTGGTGATCGTGGACTTTAGGGTGGTGTCGTGGTTGTTGATTGTAGGGTGATGTGCTGGTGTGTGGTGGTGGTGGTTGACTGTAGGGTGGTGTCGTGGTGGTGTGTGTGGTGCTGCTGCTACTGCTGGTGGTGGTGGTGCTGCTGCTGTTGGCGGTGGTGGTGCTGGTGGTGGTGCTGCTGTTGGTGGTGCTGGTGGTAGTGGTGATGGCTGTGTATGCGGGTGCGTACATTTGAAAACGCACACAGCGCAAACATCCCGTCCCCGTTCCCCCCACCCCCCACACACAGAAATTGAGAAAGAGATCAAGGGAGGGGGTGGGGATGAGGACATGGAAATATTCGTCTGTGTATGCGACTACTACATCAGTTTTACAAAGTCCGGAATTGTTTAGCATTGAAATACACTGATTTGAACAGATACGCTTTAAATGGTTGATTGATAACACGCAGAATGGCACGAAGCATGACACACTGACACATGTGATGTGTCCAATTTCTCTCCAGACGGCTCAGATCCGGGGCAGTCAGCTTGCTCTGGAACACATGCGCCGGGACCGCGGGGGTCGTGGTGGGGTCATCATCAACGTTACGTCCGTGGCAGGTGGGTGCTATTAAGCTAGCTTCACACAGTTTGACACGTGAAACAGACAATAACAGAAAACTAGTCTCACTTTATGAATTAGAATGTCGACTAAGTGCCACCGAACTTACAGTTTGAGAGTTTCCTTTCAGCAACTTATCGAGAAGAGTTTAAGAGAACCTTTCGATCGAAATTCTTCGCACCAGACAGAGGGTTGTTCTCTACTGCCTGCACAAATTTTTATTCAACATACTGGGATCGTGTGTAGCTACCCTTATGAAGATGATTAACCTTAACGAAGTTGATTGGAGGTCGCCTCACAAGTGGCAATGTTTGCGCCTTTGGGAGCCTTCTCGCTGAATATTAACCGGCTTAACTTTGTAAAGACAATGGGCGAAAGGAGGCGACTAGACAGATGTCTGTGACTGGCTAGAAGTCTTTTAAGGTTTTGTCTTGCCACGAAAGCATTGCTACATGTGAGACGTCCTTTAGACGCAATTCTTTCTGGCAACATGGAGTGAATAGCTGTAAGCTGTCTTTGTGACACCCAATGCGGTGTCGGGCGATAATATCAAACTTCGCATTGCATACTGGGTAGAATAACCAGCTGACACCAACAAAGTTGAGGTTCTGCAAGGGTTATCACGTAGCACAACTGTGATTACTACCTGACAGCTTTTCGAAATCACAGTATATTTACATTTTGAGTTTTCTGTAGCTGCCAGCAAATACAATGATGCTGTCAGAAGCTTTTTCCACCTTTTTGTTGTTACCCCAATTATGCTGTCTTCTTTGCCGTCCACTCTCACTCTGTACATACATGCACAGACGGCGGAGCCTAGTTAGCTTTGCAGGTGGAACTGCGGACTAGCATGTTGATGTTGCTGGTTCGAATGCAGGAGTGATCAAGGATTATTTCTTGTGTTAAACATTTTGTAGGCTTCATTTGACCATCCCCGAACATTAAACTGCTTCTTCTTTGCACTGACCGTCTTACTACAGCTATCAGTCTTGTGGTTCTTTCAGTTCATTGCTTAGTAATAGAACCTAATCCCCCACAATGTGAAATCAACGCGAGGTTGAAGCACTGCCCCCGTGAAGTTCCCTTCTTACCTACCTAACAGACAGATATGCAGGACGAGCCGTTAAATGGTCACACATGCAGGCAGTGCGACTTGTAAATAATGTGATTTGTCCTTCTGCCGCCTTGCGCAGTAATGTAGAGAGTAAAGGGGAGTGAAGTACGCGAAGGTTTGTGAACAGCCACCACTTCGTCACAAAGAAATGTGACTGTTGCCGCGCGACAAATCCTGCGGAGCCTGAATTTCCCTGTCTGCTGGTTGAAGCAGTGGTGGTTATTTAGAGGGACAGTGCTTCCACCTCGCGGTGATTTCACACTAGGGGGTGGGGGGTGGGGTCCTATTACTAAACTTTGCACTGAAAGAACCACCAGACTGATGGCTGGTCAGTGCGGATAGACAGTTTAATGTGCGGGGAACTGGCCGAATGGAGTTTGCACGGTGCTTAACTCCAGGAAATAATCCTTGGCCACACTAAGATTCGAATCAGCAACCTTCCATCTGCTAGTCCGCAGCTCTACCAACTGAGCTAACCAGGCAGTATGGTAGCGTAGACAGGCATGTAGTCAGTGCCATTTGAGATATGTGACATATGATAACTTTTGTACACAGCTGACGTGTCGAAAGCTGGTGAGTTTTGCCACCGCCCCTGTGTACGCAGCCACCAAACATGCTGTCGTCGGCTACACGTCAAGTATGGCAGTGAGTTGTTCTTTGTAACTGCCGTGAGCATGGCTGACCCTAAACAGCAGCACAGTTATAAAGGGAGTCAAAACACGCATTCGTTAAAAGAACTGCATCGCGATTTATAATGATTTGTAATGGGAAAGGGGAGGATAACCCATTGTCACAACCATCTTTTTTCACTTGTTTCCTATTCTTTCTGTCCCCTTCCATATGTCTCGCATCGTTCCATCCATCCATCCATCCCACCCTCAATCCATCCCTCCACAGGGATACAAGGTTTCTTGTACAAAGTTACGGCTCGGCCTCAGAATCCCCGTTTGAAGTAATGTGGGGACCCTGTCTGCCAACAGGACAAACTCTCCCAACTGGCACCGCAGCTGTCCGGGCAAGTCGACTTTCTTCAACTCGAAAACTTTGTCACTGTGCAGCAACAGGACGGAGTTTCCTAGCTAGAACTTTAGCTCCGTGGACAAGCGGAGTCCTCTCTCCCTACAACTCCTTAAATACAACCAAGATATTCCAACACACACCCTTGATTTCTCTCTCTCCACTGTGCGCCACTCAGTTTACTCAGGTAACTTGCCCGAGTGACGCTGACCACCCATACCTCCCATACATCTCCACGCCGTGTCATCCCTTCCATGGTGGGGGGGGGGGGAAGAATTGGTGCTTAACGTCCCGCCGCAAACGATGTGCATATCAGGACGGTGTTGCTTAGACAAAGTTTACATGCTGCCGCGCGTGGGACTGATGGCGCAACACGGGCCTCAGTCCCACCCAGTCCCATTATACTGACAGCGGGCCAACCAGTCCTAGTACTGTTCCCTGTAGTGTCAGGCGTCTGGCAGGGCAGCTACTAGATTGCCAATTTTTAAGTCTTAGGTATGACTCGGTATGCGAACCACCGACCTCCCGCCTCGGAAGCGGACGCCTTAACCACTAGACTGCCGAGGCGGTCATCCCTTCCATGGGAAAGACCGGACTGCGCATACACGACAGTTAATAGATTCAATTTACAAGGAGGTGGTCTGGGACAGTGATATCTTGGAGCTACTAGCAACGATATCTAAATCATCCTCTCCGTGACCCACCATTGGAACAAGACAGAACATGTGGGTGGGGCTACAAAAGAGACTTATCCGCTACATATGATAGGTTTTGGTAGTGATTGACATATTCGTCAGTGAGTGGTAGAGTTTTACCAGTGATTGAAATGCATCATGAACTGTTGTTAACATCTCTCACAGGCCAGTGTTTACCAGAAGGAGCAGGGGGTGCGGTGGTGTAGTCTGTGTCCTGTGGGAGTCAAAACAGACATGATCTGTGTCGAGGAAGGTCAAGTGATCGGCAAAGACAACCACCTGGCTGTGATTGAGGGTCTCGGCATTCTTCTGTAAGTAGATACTTTTCTGATTTTTGCTGCTCGTTGCCCTAGCCAGTCACGAGAAAGCGCGCAGAGGAGCGAGGGAGGTGGCTGGGCGAGAAGCGAAGGTACCCCCCCCTTCCCGGTTGACCCCGCTACCCTGAACAGGTTGCCGGGCTGGATGTGGGGGTAAACCAGGTTCGCGGCCGGGAGTATAAAAGAAAGGGGGCCTGGTTAGCTCAGTTGGTAGAGCTGCGGACTAGCAGATGGAGGTTGCTGGTTCGAATCCTGGTGTGGCCAAAGATTATTTCCTGGAGTTAAGCATTGTGCAAACTCCATTCGACCATTTCCCCGCACATTAAACTGCCTGACCGCACTGACCATCTTACTGCAGCCATCAGTCTGGTGGTTCTTCCAGTGTACAGTTTAGTAATAGGACCCCATCCCCCCCCCTAGTGTGAAATCACTGCGAGGTGGAAGCACTGTCCCTCTAAATAACCACCAACCGAGTATACAGGAAGCCGATTGCTAGTTGTGAATCGCTGGTTGGTTGGTTGGTTGGTTGGTTGGTTGGTTGGTTGGTTGGTTGGTTGTAGCCTGTTTTCAATATGTTTATGTTTTTTCTATATTTTTAGTTTTTAGTTTCGATGTGTATTAGTAGTCGTGCAGTGGAGCATTGTTTGTTGTAACTGTAGAATGAATAGCGTTGTTTTTTTATCGCTGATCCCTTTTCATTGAGTTCTGCATGTGGCAAGTCAGGGAGTGGGGGCTTGAGCCGGAACATTTTGGAGATTTGCACAAAAATCAGGCAGCGACCGCATTATTAGTTTTCCCCTTCTTGGCACGTATTTATGTTGTCGGAGTTTTGGTTAACGAGCAGACTATTCAAAACACTTTCAAAGCAGTACCCCTCGACACACGACAAATCAGTGCCACAACAGATACGTTAAGTTGTTTCTCGATACACCTTGTCGACATCACTTTTATGTGTCACTCGCTTTAGCGTCTACATGTATTTTACAGGCCGCAAGAAGTTGCCGGGGCCTTTATTCGCCTTGTTCAAGATGAGACGAACAACGGCGCCATCATGGAGGTCACACCCGAGTTCAAGGACGGTCGCTATCGTCTGCGGATGATTGTGGCTGAAGATGGTGTCTCTGACCCTATGTTTGTGGACAGACCTATGCTGTCTCAAGCAGTTGCAGAGCGGGCAGACAGCAACAGCTAGACAACACACAATAGATACAGACAGCACACAGTAATATAGACAGCACCCAATGACTGTAGATAAAATGCAATGACTGGACAGTACACAAATACTACTGATTTACACAATGGGTGGAAGGTATACAGTGGACACAAACACTACACAAAGGCTACAGACAATACACAATGGCTATATCAAGGAAACAGACTGAAGACAGTAACCAGTAACTACAAAAGTTCACAATTTTTAGAAAATACACAAGGGCTACTAGAGAATAGTCAAAGACCATAAAAAGTGCACAATGGCTATAGGGTCACACAGAAACGATAGAGATGCACACTAGTGGCTAGACAGTGTAATGCCCGTAATAACTGAAAATGTTCAATTTTTCGAAATACGTCAGTGCCCATAATAAACGATTTTCTTTCAGCATGCTCAAGAAATTTTCGTACGAAATACTTTTTACACGTGCTTATTACGCGCTTGAGAAAAATGTATAACCGGACAATTAGTAAGAAACTAAGTTTTGTCCGAGTTATTCAGTCCTGCTGCTCCTGTTCTGTATGTCTTGAAATAAGAGACTATAAAAGGATAAGGTTTTTGTCTTTATGTTTCTCCACTAAGCTGTTGTTTTCATGTGTTTATTTTCGGTTCGGTCTGTTCTGTTCTTACCTTTCCTTCTTTTTTTCTTTCGTTTCTCTTCTTTGTCTTCTTTGTCTGTCAATCTGTCTGTCATTCCTTTTTCTTTCTTTCTGACATCCTGTCAAACTCCAGCTCTTTCTTCGCTTTCTGTCTGCATCCGAAAAGAATTTAAACAGGAGATAGAGGGTTAAATAAACCGTTCTCAACATTTATTATATTACCCATGCACACTCCTATTCAAGGGAGATAACTATCACGATGTGACACGGCACGTCTGCTGTCGGGTTGTCTACCTTGAACAGTTCAATAATAGTACCACTGTCGTGCAAGCAAATGGTGAGGATAATGTGAAGGAAGAACAAGGGAAAATCCTAGTGATTGTTTTTGTAGTCGTCTTCGAAGCTAGATTCATGAGCAGCTATTAGCCCATTATTCTTGTGGTTTGGGGTACTGGGAAAGTGCAGCGTCGAGAAGAGCTTAACTATTTCAGCAATTCGGGGGAAGAACTTATATTTAATTCAGTTTAAATTTTCTGATAACGACAGAAAGCACTACCATAATTATTCCAATAACGACAGAACAAGATGCAAAATACACGTTAACAAAACAAAGAACTACAAAACTACGATATCAGTAGACTGTTCAGTCGTTGCTGCTCAGTGTGAAAAATTGTATAGTCGATTCCAAGGACCAGTTGACTTTAAACGTTCACAGTGGGAGACTTTATAAATGCACGTACAGCATGCATTTAAGCAAGACAGCAGCTTCTGCAGCATCTGCAGAAAACAAGCACATGCGCCTTGCACATGGCACATTTTTTTCACAGTCCGTATTTTAAATACTTGTTGTCAGTATAGTTATGTCGTACCGATGCGCACGCATTATCCAGTATATACCTTTGACACTTATATTCGTATTCCCCTTTGTGACCTAGAAAGAGAAATAGAATTTAGGTCATGACCTCGACAGAACAGTGCACCCAGTTTCCGCAAGCAGCGCTGAAAAGTTGGGAAAAGGATTCGTGTAGTCTGCACACAGCGCTCTGTCACGTGACGCATGCTCGGGGGGAATGCCCTGTAAAAGTTCACGAGTAAGGGTGTAGCTCGTTTCACAGAGGAGTGATCACACAGCGGACGCAGCATATGGAGATTTCTGGCAAGGGAGTTTTTCTGACGGGGGGTGCGAGGGGGATCGGACGTGCAATAGCCAAAGCTTTGCTCGCCGAAGGAGCCAGGGTATGTTCGTCTTCTCGTC
>SMGT01006632.1:292445-309532 GCA_004794575.1 Lanistes nyassanus
CAGCAGTGTGACGTCACTAGTGCTGACGACCTGAAAGGTCATTCTTCGTTTTCTCCATAAGCCGTGCTACCAGCCTCATGAGCTGCACTTTGACATCCTTGTCTTTCTATCTATTTTGTTTTTCTGTTTGTCTGTCTGCCTGTCTGTTTTCTGTGTCACTCATAATATATCTTTATTCTACAAAAGAACCATTTATTGTAAAGATATTAACAATATGTTTCATCCAGGATGCACAGCCTTGATCAATCACGTAGACTATATGTGAATGAATTCACTGTTTCGATTTATTTCTTTTATTTACAAAAATCTGCTTTCAGTGTGATCAACCAAAACAAAATTTTGACAGATGTCCTTAGTTACACAATTCTTACCACTGCACTCAGAATAAAGTTCAAAACAAAGTGGATGGATTGTTACCGTTTTTTCCACTTCCGTCTTCGATTTTCACACTTGTTCAGTCTTCTTTCCAATTAACGGCGCCAGACAGGTGCGCAAATTCCCGGCTGGCAACGCATCTTGGTGCAATTAAAGACGACACGGTACTGTTTCCGTCCAAAAAAGTTGACATGACATGTTTCCGATAAGTGCGTCCCTCATACCTTGTTTTTAAATTTCACCAGCACGTGGGATCTCTTTTGCCTTTTACCGCTCATATATATATATATATTGCGATAGTCAACAAGTGTGACAATTACCAAACCAAAGTGTGACGTTCCGTGTGGGATCTCTGCTTGCAGGAGCGTTTGACGCGGCTGTCTCCAGGTTCGGTGCGGTGGACATCTGCTGTAACAACGCGGGAATTATGGATGAAAGCCAGTGGGAGAAGATGATAGCCATCAATACTGTAGGTGCCAAAACACTTTTCGCCTTTCTGTGTGAGCGAGCGAAATATATGTATACATATATACATATCACACAAAATATATGCATATATATATATATATCTCACACATCCATGCTGTGTAGTTTATGTGTGCGCGCGTGCACCCTTACACAAGTCTCTCTCTCTTACACACACAGAGGAGGGGGAGGCATATAAAGCATGGGCACTTCTGTATGTGAGCATTAAAATTATTATTTTTTAATTCTGACTTCTGACATTGAGGTACGGTGATTTAAAACGTAAACTTTGAGTGTTTGCTGCGTAACAAGGAATGACACAAGGCATGACTCAATGACACCTATAGCATGTCACCTCCAGACGGCTCAGATCCGCGGCAGTCAGCTCGCTCTAGAGCACATGCGCCGGGACCGCGGGGGTCGTGGTGGGGTCATCGTGAACACTGTGTCCACTGTGGGTTGGATGAGTTGTTACAACATCCCAGTCTACACGGCGACCAAACACGCGATGATAGGCTACACAACAAGCATGGCGGTGAGATCTTGCACATAGTTACAATAAATTACAGGCAAATACTGTGAGTAATCATAATACCTGCTTTACGAAATAGTGACACTGTGTCACAAGGTGGGAGATTAGAACCCTGCTACACGAGCGCTACAAATGGCCAAGATGTCAACAACAAATACCTTGTGATCACTGTTCTGTATGTCTCCTTTGATTGACTTTTTTGTTATCCCGAAAATTCACGCTTTTTATATCAATTACTACAGTCATCAGTTTATTACTGTGTATAGTATTTTCTTAATTACAGTGCAGTCCAGCTAACATCACCCCTGATGATAATCGCTAAACACCGTTCGATTGTGATCTCCCGACCAGTGTAATACTTCTGTTTGGTGCAGTTTGGTTAATATGAGAATCTGCTAACGCGAGTGACTTCTTCTGGTCTTCTAAAACTCGTATTAAGCCGGATTCAAACCTCTCAGGCACGCGCTTTTGCAATAACTTAAATATTCTAACCGACGCATGTGTGTATGGAAATAAATATCTAAGTCAGCTGAAACAAAAGTAGACTCGTGAAAAATGTATGGAACTTCACGAAACTGAAAACTTTAATAGTTGTCTGGCTGTTTCTGTCTATAAATCCTGATGTTCGAGTTGTTACCTTTGAACTGCGTGTCGTAAGGATCACCCACACGTACAATCGTAAAACGGACGCGCCTTGACTGCTGTTTCCCACCCAGTCCAGCGCTTACCAAAAGGAGCAGGGCATCCGATGGTGTTGTCTGTGTCCTGACGGAGTCCAGACAGACCTCGTCTCGCTGCGGGAAGGCCAAGTGATCGACAAAGACAACTTCCTGGCCCAGTGCAACGATTTCGGTTGGCTTCTGTAAGTGGAAACAGGAAACAATTATTCCTTTACCTTCGTCTGTCAGTTTGTCATTTTGTACTGGAGTTTTGTCCTATACTTTAGTCACGTGTCATCATTTTTTTCCCAGACCACAAGACGTTGCCGGGGCCTTCATACGACTTGTCCATGACGAGAACAACAACGGCGCCATCATGGAGGTCATACCTGAGTTCAAGGACGGTCGCTATCGTCTGCGGATGATTGTGGCTGAAGATGGCTTCTCTGAGCCGCTGTTCGTGGACAGACCTCTGCTGCCTCAAGCACTGGCAGCTCATCAACAGCTAGACAGTACACATTGAGACACACTGAACAAATATGAGAATCAGATGTACTATTTCGGTCGAAGACTTCCCAAACAAACTGTTTCATATTTTAATAAATCATTTTCCTCCGACACATCTGCGACAAGCTGTTTCAGATATAATTTCTATTGACATAACACATTTTTGAACAACTTTAGCTGTAAAACTGAAGCAGTACTTCCCCCCGTCGACACTTGCACATCAGTCTGAAGAGTTGTTGTTGTTGTTGTTGTTGTTTTATGCGTGTTCCAACTTGGCAAGCACGAACAACAGTCACGTATTTCCTCTATCCAGGGAAGCTCATGCCCGACTGGTTAGAGTCTGGCCTCCGAACCCGGAGGCGCTGTTTAGGTATATACAAACGCAGCGCAGCACACTTTCCCCAGTTCCCCAGGTGCGAATGTGTACCTTACCCACGGGTCAGGGATGGTAAAGCAGCGACGGAGAGATGGGCAGACTCCTCACGATACTGGCGCACAGAAAACTGGGATCTCGCACATTCCCACTCCCGTACGACCTTTCACAGGTCACGGAACAACCGTTACCGTTTACCTACGCAGGTTAACGCAACAAACTGTTCGCCTGTAGATCCAATACCTTCTCGTATTTCTTTATACATAAAAAAATCTTTCTTGCTTGCTTGCTATCTTCCTCGCAGTACCAGGTCTTCAAACCTGTGCTTTTGGTGTCAAAAGTATACATAGACTGCCAACCTAGATAAACTTTCCAGAATCTTCAACTTGTAATTCTTCTACAGGTCTGTACTTTTTTGACGAGTAGTTTTCGCAATACCGTAATCAAGTGAGATAGCTGGAATGAATGAATGAATGAATCAATGAATCAATCAATCAATCATGTAGTTTCGTAGCTGGGATCATCACAATACCATCATTGTCATTGACAGTTACAGTCAACGTCATGTGACGGAGAGAATCAGCTTTAGTGCTGCTACTTGCTGAGGTCAGCACTAACTTGTACGGCATCACGACTGGAATTGTAGCTGTGCGAATATTTAGTCTGGTGAGACTTGAGTGATGGATTCTGAATAGCAGCAGAATTCACGCTTTGACTGAGACGTTTAGCTGCGTGTTCATCCGACAGCGCATTGTACATAATACTGTCGCTGTAACCGACTCATGCTCTCTTCGCATACAATAAGTTTCGTGTGATCACCAAAGTAATCTACACATGCACCAAATGTGCTGCATGTTCGTTGTTTGCTCTGGCTGAAAAACACGACCACCATTGCAACACATCGTCCTTGACCTTTAACACCGCCCCTTCCCTCTTTCCTAGTTGACCTACTATACGAGAATGGCAACACAGTTTGTTAACCCACTGTTTATAAAATACTTTATCGCCTGTTACAGCTTGCATTTTCTGTTATTGTTCGTGACCAAAGTACATACATCAGTGCATTTTTTCAAAGCTCGAAGCAGTGGGAGCACTTGAAAATTGGGCAGCACGCATGTCGTTTGCACAGAGCGCAGCATCATGTGACTCGTGTGCAGGTGATAAGAGCCCGAAAATTCGCTGAAAGCTTTCAAGCTCCTCACACCAACCAGTGCGAGTCGCAGGTACCCAGGGAAAATGGAGATCTCCGGTAAAGGAGTTTTTCTGACGGGAGGTGCAAGGGGGATTGGTCGTGCAATAGCTGAAGCTCTGCTTGCCAAAGGGGCCAGGGTAAGTGGTTTGTTTACAGAGGAGGTACGCGAGCGTGCGTCTGTGGCTGGGAGCGCTTGCACTGGGGCGGCACGGCCATCATGTTAGACTTCAACCCTGACACCATTTACCCAACAACATGCACAGTTAAGAATTGCGCGCCTTGGTTTGTGTCTTAATGTTAGATAATTTTAAGCACGGACACCGATGTCATGGACGCGCACACACAGACACACATACACACCTAACACAAACATACATGCTCACAAAGACATGCACATATACATACAGACAGATAGAGGGAGAGAGAGATGGAGGAAGGGGAGAAATAAAGACAAAGAAGAATCTAGAGAGTGCGATTAACTCTTGTTGATGTAGCTGAAAGGTCGATATCGCAAGCTTTTCTGACAAGGGCGCGCACTCCGCGTGGACCACGTGAAATACACTGGGAGTGCAGCGTCTTCGATTACAAATCCTGCATCAGAAATCAAAGACTAGTCGCACGACAAACGTGTGCAGTATTGCACAACACGCGGAGTAAGGTACATCGCATGGACAGTCTGACGATAAGCGCAGCGCAGCGTCGTTAAAATCATCTTTATCCATCGCTCACATTAGTAGATAATGCTATCCCGTAACTCAGCTGTGTTAAAGCATTCTGTTTTGCTGAAGTACCAGTGCTTTCATTTTCATTAGCTCCTGTATGCTGTAACAATGTCAAATTTATTATTCGTCTCCCCCCCCCCAATGTAGTGATTGTATATGTTTTGTCTCATCTAGACGTGGTGATTGTAGATGTTTTG
Source organism: Lanistes nyassanus (assembly GCA_004794575.1). Classification (NCBI taxonomy): domain Eukaryota; kingdom Metazoa; phylum Mollusca; class Gastropoda; order Architaenioglossa; family Ampullariidae; genus Lanistes; species Lanistes nyassanus. The sequence continues at coordinate 297,468 of SMGT01006632.1, forward strand.
TCTCAACTACATCTGCTGACTCCACAGATGTGGTTTTGTAGATGCTTTGTCACATCGGACGGTTGTTTGCAATTGTTCTTCTGTCTCACATGCTCATATTCACTGCAGCTGTAGTTTTGTTGAGGGCAGCTGTTGTTTTGCTGAGGGCAATTTTTGTTTTGAGGGCAGTTATTGTTTTGTTAAGGGCAGTTGTTTTGCTGAATGCAGCTTTTGTTTTGTTGACTGCAGCTTTTGTTTTGTTGATTGCAGCTGTTGTTTTGCGATATTGACGTCAGAACGGGTCAAGCAACCGAGTTAGAGCTGCAGAAACAATATGGCGCCGGCAACGTCATCTTTCAGCAATGTGACGTCACCAATGCTGACCAGTTGAAGGGTATGCATTTACTAATTTGTATGTAGCTCTGTCAAGCATCTGCCACACCATTTGTGTGCTTCGCTTTAAAAGCAACTAAATTAACGATATGGTAATTCCAAGGAAAACGCTATATCTCAGTTTATTAATGTTCTCTACAATTAAAAGTTTTGGTTTTACACAGCTATATCCAATGATCCTGATTTATCGTAGGAAAAAGACGTCACATTCGACTCTTTCATTTGCAGAGGCATTTGAAGCGGCTGTGTCCAGGTTCGGCGCTGTGGAGATCTGCTGTAACAACGCGGGTATCATGGATGAGAATGTGTGGGAGAAGATGATAGCCATCAATACTGTAAGTGTCACACGACTTCGAACGCGCATGCATGCGGGTGTCAGTGCGTGCGTGCGTGCGTGCAGGTGCATTGTTTTGAATTGAATTCAGAATTCTGCAGGTCTGTGTAAGTATGTGTGGGTACGAAATGAAATGTATGTTATTATGAGACATTTTCACCTGAAGATTTTCCCTTAGATTTATAAGATTATACACAAAAAGTAGGTTTGAGTGTGTGCTCAATTTGACAAGAAATTTGACACATCACGCATGTACGCACGCACACTCACACATACACATATACGTGTGTATTGCTGTATATGTAAGAGTGTGCTTTCTCTACAGACGGCTCAGATCCGGGGCAGTCAGCTCGCTCTAGAACACATGCGCCAGGACCGCGGGGGTCGTGGTGGGGTCATCATCAATACTGTGTCCAGTGCAGGTAGGTGTCTTAAGCCAGCCTCCCACGGTGCGACTAAATTAGCAACAAAAATTTCATCCGATTTGGTGCGAAACTTAATCGCGACTTTTCTGATGAGGAATCTTTCCCCCATAGCGTCTCCCCTGTACGGGTGTAAGGCGGTAGGGTGGCGGGGGGCGGGTGCGAAAGGTGTGGGCAAGGACCAAAAGGTGAAAATGAGATGAGTAATGTGTTTTGAACAGGTAGAACACACAACAATAGCTACAAGGACAAACAAAGCCATCTCGTCGAGGCATTATCTCTTCTTGGGGACACAGCACACAACGCAAATAGGAAAATATTGTAAAATGAAAAGAGGAAAGACAGATATAGAAAACCCCTATCTTTGATCCTTAATGGCATCCATTACACATACCTTCCAAGTGGTGGGCGTTCTGAATCAGTGACAAGTCTTCCTTATCTCTATTTGCCTTCTCTTATTTTATATTTTATATTCTATTTATATGTTTGCGCTGAGTGTTGTGCCCTGATGAAGGGGTAGTGACGTTCAAGTAGTTAGCTGGGTTTAGTATCCTTGTTGTTATCTCAAGTCTCTCTTCCCCCCCCCCCAAGTAGCAGTCACTTGTTTTATGTTGTTTTAACTAGTGGATTAGTTTTTGACCCCCCCCTTTTTTTTTTTTACCAATTTGTCGGATTGACTGCTGGCGGCACTACATGCAGCAAGCCCATCACTTTATCGATACTGATCTCGCACCCGAGTCGGAAGTAAACTGGTTGTCCGACACGTTTGTGACGAATATTAATTGGAAAGTGTTGATTTGTAACGTGAAATATTTAGCCAGCGCGAACCCTGCTCGTGAGGTTAAAGTTCAGTCCATCTGACTCGTCCTTTACTCGAGTCTGGTTTCTTATGCTGCCCTTACACCTTCCAACCAAGCTGAATTAGTCTGATGTTGGTAGGGCAGAGGATGTACAGGAGATCTGCAGAGATCTGCTTGGTTACTAATAAATGAGCAGGCAGTGTGTCTAAGGGTTGTTGACATATACGGCGTTTTAGAACTCTCGCAGAAACTCTGTCACTGCCAGGTTCGTGAAAATGTGAAGTGTTCTTAACACATGTAATGGTTCGGTTTCAGGTTTGGTTAGTAGTTACCACCTGCCAATATACGTGGCCACAAAGCATGCGATGATTGGTTACACTTCAAGCATGGCGGTGAGTGTCTGTGCTCAATAACATTAGTACTCTCCCACCCGGTGTATGTAATGTCTGTGCCTGTCAGCTTTTTTTTTTTGCCCGTACCTAGCAAGTGAGTGAAATTCATCAACATCAGAACCTAGTTAAATGATTAAGTAGTAGGAATGAAGCGTATTGACCGACCGACCGACCGACAGGCTAGCTGGCTGGCCGATTGTGGCTGGCTGACTGTGGCTGGCTGAAAGATTTTTTAAAAACGAAAAAAATCCTGTTGCGTTTGTTTCCCCCACAGTCTAGTGCCTACCAGAAGGAGCAGGGCGTGCGTTGGTGTAGTCTGTGTCCTGTGGGAGTCAACACAGACCTCATCTCTCTCCAGGAAGGTCAGGTGATCGACAAAGACAAATTCCTGGCCGTGCTAAACTTTTTCGGCTTGCTTCAGTAAGTATAGACACAAGAACTTCAAAATTAATTATCAACGAAAGAGACACGTCGTTTTTCATTAGGCTCCATCTTTTCACCCCACAGACCACAAGACGTTGCCGGGGCCTTTATGCGACTTGTCCAGGACGAGAACAACAACGGCGCCATCATGGAGGTCACACCCAAGTTCAAGGACGGTCGCTATCGTCTACGGATGGTCACGGCTGAAGATGGCGTTTCTGAGGCGTTTTTTGTGGACAGACCTCTGTTGCCTCAAGCACTGGCAGCGCAGGCAGCCAGCAATAGCTAGACGGTACACAGTGGGTGTAGACAGTATACAGTGTGTGTAGACAGTATACAGTGTGTGTAGACAGTATACAATGGGTGTAGAGAGTACACAGTGGGTGTAGAGAGTACACAATGGGTGTAGACAGTACACAGTGGGTGTAGACAGTACACAATGGGTGTAGACAGTACACGGTGTAGACAGTACACAGTGGGTGCAGACAGTACACAGTGGGTGCAGACAGTATACAGTGGGTGTAGACAGTATACAATGGGTGTAGAGTACACAGTGGGTGTAGACAGTACACAGTAGGTATAGACCGTATACAGTGGGTGTAGACAGTATACAATGGGTGTAGATAGTACACAATGGGTTAGACAATACACAATGGGTGTAGAAGGTACACAGTGGATGAGTTGCCAAATACTTGTTACAGGATGTGAATCAGCAACGACTGTCATTATCCTTTGTCAAATCCGATGGCGTATTTTTAAATAACAATGTCAGTCAGACATGTTTATTTTTGGCTCTTTCTTTCAGTGTTCTGTCAATGTGGTTTCTTACATGAACACGTAAAGACAGGCGAACAGTTCATACAATCAGTATATTAAAGGAATAAAAAGCAAGAAAGTATACAAAAAGGAAAAGAAAATGTTTCAGTGCTGTCAGTATTTCCTCAGAAGGGTACACACGTTCCTGCATGTTTCCCTCTTAAGTACAGAAAGCAGGAGAGACCTTGAAACACGCTTGTATCCTTTTTACTGACCCAGCTGTTGGCTGGCTGTGACAGCATCGCTTGCTATCGGGACTTTGTTTCGTACAGGCGAACCTGCATGTGCAGCTGTTCCAGTGTGGTTCGTTCGTCCTCACTGAGTACTCGGAAACCGTAGTGAATATTTTTGCGGTACTCGCTTCTCACTCAAACAATGAGAATCGTGTGTCAAGGCCTCTGGACAGCGCTTCTGGCAGATGTGTCCCCTGTGTGTAACAACCCACTGACCGTGATCGCGCATTCACTGCTGCCTGTCTAATCAAGGCAGAATAACTGATCTTATACTGATAACATTTCTTTAGAAACTCGAAACGAAACGAAATTTTTTATTCCATCGAGGCCAGGGCCCCTTCTGGAAAGGGGAGTTTGTACAGCGTGAATACAGTGACAAAGGGTATAAAATTCTTTACACAAACCAATATACCCGCATGGCAAACTTTTTTTTAATGAGCTTATATGTTCCAAAAGCTTCTGAGCTTTGTATAGAAGTACGGCAAAATTACAAATATCAGTTTTGTTACCAGCAGATAACAAAAGAGAAAGCTTAAACCTTGATGGGAATCTATTGAATTTAACAGGGATAAGGTCTTTTCTCAGAGGTTCTAGAGTTGGACAACACAAAACAAAATGCACCTCGTCTTCGATTCAAATGTTGTTTTAAATGCACAGTACTATGAGAACCTGTCACTTGCGTGCACGTTTTCATCCCAGCGTTGCCAACGGACATCAATCATTCTTTGTTTAAAACAAGACAGAAATGCTTTAATGCATCCAACGCCTTCATTTAACCATACACAATAAAAACCATACTCGCAAAGACATTTCCTGACATGGGATGCCCAGGTAGTTTTGCCTTTGCATTTTGTAAGCTTTATAGGGCAATCGATGGTCCTCCATTCTAGTGAGCTTCAACCAGTACCTAAGGCAACGTATATACGAGTTCAGATAAATAAGATAGCGTCCACATTCGCCATATACCAGATAGTTTGGTGTCCTACCAACCCCCAAGAATTTTTTCAAAGCAAACAAGTGAATCTTTTCTATAACAAAACCAAAAGGGGGAGGGGTGAATAGAGAAAAAGAGAGGGCGGGGAGAGGAGAAAGTAAACAATTGAAAAAAGAAAACGATGCGAGGAGATGACAGAGAGGAGCGAAGAAGAAGAAATAAAAAAGAAAGGACGAGAGTTAAGCTATGGAGTGGAAGGAACAGAGAGACAAAGATTAAGGAAGATCTGCCAAGTTCCTTTCTTTCGGCCCTCTCTTTGCTACGTGTTTGGGTACAGGCGTCTGCATACGGCTATGTGTGAGCGCTTATAGTATCTTTGTTGGAGTTATCTTTCGAAGAGAAAAAAGTTTCTATAAAATAGAGAGCAAAACAACGAACGAACTCCCCACCGCCAGCCAAACAAAAAAAAATGGTTTGCATACTGTAACGTTTTCGTCCCTTTCGTTCGGCTCAGGGTTCACTCACCGTCACACCGCTCTTTCCATGCACCCTACCGTCTACAAATGACCAACTAGGGGGGACACGTCCCAAACTTTATTCGTCGTCTATCGTCCGTTGCAGGTGGCGGACGGCGCAGCCGTGCAACCCGTTCCTTCTTAATTTGTCTAGTGGCTAACTGGACCTCTTCTCTCTCTGTACAGACTGCATGCTTCTCTTGATGACTCAGATGGGAGCCTGCCCTTCTAATTTACGCTAACATTTCCTGGCGGCTAAAGGCAGTTACTTTTTCCCAGCCTGACCCTCCCTTGTGGCAGCTGCAGCAGAGGTGCACGAAGAAGGCAGCCCTGTGGCTCACCCCCCACTGTGCCCCTCTGTCTTCTGTCTCAATACATCCGCCTTGGCTTTTGGTGGTAAAGACTTTGAAAGTCCGACGGCCAAGCAAACATACCCCCAAAGTCTGGGGATAAGTGAGCAAGGTTCCTCTGGTCTTTGCAGTCTGCGTGTCTCTCCCTCCTGACTCCCTGTTCTCAGTTATATTTGTTCCGCGTGTAGTGTCGTGTACGTCACGTGATCTATCCCCCTCACGTGCCCCCCACCCTCTCAAGCGGCATCATGCGGGTATCCAACTTATGACCTGTTGACAGTAGCTAGTTCCAATGTTTAGGTTTCCCGAGTTCCCAAGTTCACGGACCGCTTGTTGCTGATGTAGCCGTGATAAGTACAAAACAATACATTCTATGGCGACACAACATGATCACGGGAAACATTAGCAGTGACAAATATCAGGAGAGAAATTAAGATGGGTTTTTTTGTATAAAGCGCACCACCGTGAGCTGTCGAATACGAAAAACAGAACATTTGAAAATGTTTTTGATGGAAAACATGTTTGCGAAACAGTGAGCAGCGTAGGACACAGGCAGCGAAAGGATAGAAAAGAGCTGATGTGTATATGTTTGTCAGTATCTGTAACTAACTAATCCAAGTGAATACACTCCATTCGTCATCGGCCAGCAAGACTGGCACAGCATCTTGGAACGCCGAGAAATTCCCATAATCCAGCAACTCACAAACCACAGCTGCCCTGAGTGGTGTCGGTGCCATGGGGACGGCAGATGCTTGGGATGGCACCGCCTTCAAGTTAAAAGCGAAGCACTGATTGGTTTTCGCGCACTCTGCGGCGCACAGGACAGACGACGCAGACGTGAGAGACAGAAGACCTGGGCCGCTGAGTCGCGAATGGGCGTAGGACAGGCCGAACAATTTCGATCCTGCAGCAAACAATTTATAAACATTCAAGCTTTTAACGCAATGCTTATGCAGTCCCTATATTTCTCGAACAGGAAGTGGCGTGAAAACCAAGCCTTCCTCCCTAGTTCTTAGTCAAATATTAAGACTGTCAGATTGTGTGCGTGAGTCGAATGTGGAGCTAGACTTTTGTTTTCGCAGCAGCAGTAACAACAAAAATCTCCAGTCGAACGCAGATATGAACGCTTTGCAGTCAATTATTGTTAGTGCAGAGGTTTTCTACTTTGAACGTAGAGATTGAGAATTTTCTTTAACTTAATTTTTGTATTTCATGGCGGGGGGAAGGTATTTTTGGAACTTGGGTTAAATTTCACTCTTAAAGACTCTGCTGACAATAAACTGCCAGTCGCAAAATTTTATAAAATTTAGCCGTGGGTTAGAGAAGACGTCTGCCTTTAAAAGACAATGCCCTTCACGGCTTCAGTTCTGGTACAGGAATTCGTATTTTGTATCCTCTGTTCCCAGCTTTTCATCCCTCCCTTTTTCTTCTATAGCCTTATCACTTGCATTAGCAGAGGCTCGATCTCCTCTTCAGCAAAAGAAATATTAGAATGATAGAATATCCCAAAGCAGTTAAAGTCAGTGATGTCGACATCCCATTCGCCGACTCAGCAAGAAACCTCGGTGTTATTATTACCTCTAACATGACACTTGACAAACACATTTCCAACATCTGCAGATCCGCTTATTTTGAACTCAGAAAAACCAGCAGCTTCCGTCACCTTCTGTCCGATCAGGTTGCAAACACATTTGTATGTGCCTACGTTCTGTCTAAACTCGACTACTGCAATTCCTTACTGGCCGGCTGTCCTCTGTATCTGCTACAGAAGTCACAGAAACTTCAAAACTCGGCCGCTCGCCTTGTCCTGAAAGCGCGCAAAACAGACCATGCCACACCTCTCCTCCGCACTCTGCACTGGCTCCCCATTCAGGCTCACATCGACTACAAGTTGTCTACTCTCCGTTTAAATTTTTTCACCGGTGCATGCCCCATGTACTTTTCAGAACTTCTTACAATCTACACTCCAGCGAGACAGCTCCGCTCCTCTTCAGACGATCGCATTCTCTCAGTAGCCCGCATCAGGACAAAAACATACGGACAGTGCATGTTCACTTTCTCGACATCCACCCAATGGAACTCACTTCCCCACAACATTCGCCACTCCCCATCACTACAGACTTTCAAACGAAACTTGAAAACTTTTCTTTTCCGAAAGTACCTTGATTGACATCCTGATTGCCTGTCTGCATTAAATTACAACTTTCTCTGTTTATCTTCTCTTATGTTACTTTTCTACCCACCAGTGAAAGACGGACGATCTGTATCCTAACTTAATGGTCAGTGTTGCGTTCATCTCTCCCTCTGTGTGTGTGTGTGTGTGCTCGTTGTTTTCACTAGGGTGTCTGTGTGCCTCGTCCGCGCGAAGTGTGCATGAAATGTGTTCTCGCGCCTTACAAATCTACATTTATTATTATTTCTATTATTACAACTACAACAGGTAGCAACTTGTATGGGGTGTATATGCGATATGCTTATCTCGAAATAGATTCGAAATTAAAACAATGAAAAAAACTTGTAGGAAAAATAGCCCTTCAGAACACTGCGCTTTGAGCATTGATAGAACAATATTTAACTGACTACTTTACAAAGACCTATAAAAGAAATCTATTTTGCTAATCTGGCAAATACAAAGGAAGACTTTATACTTTCAAATAGGTTTGTTTGTAGTATAATGCGTGTGCATGGTCAACTGGGTAAAATACTACCTGCTGGGCTAGGCAGTACTCGAACTTCGCAGAGGGTCAAGTAACTGTAACTAGCCTTGAAGATACTAACGTAGCGTCCTGCGATTGGCGCAGAACATCGTAACATTACTCCATCCGTGGGGACGATGTCTGGGTAGTAGGCGCACAGCTGACCTTCGTGTGAGGGAAAGGTCTTAGGGTTCAAGGTCGATACTCGCACTTCAAAGTGCTGCAGCCTCTCCACTGGATGTGCAACCATGACAAGAATAAATTATAATTAATTATAATTAATAACCAAGATGAATGAATTATTTGAAATGATTGAGACTTTGACGTACGATGCATTTTGAAAAGGTTGAGGCGCCATGCTGGTTGCGCAGCTACCCACAAATGGCACTCGATGTTTTTTAGAATTATTCTTTGACGTATTCCCGCATTCTGCTTCTCCTGATCATTAGAAATCAAGGAAAGACACTACACTTTATGACAGCTTGTTAATCGATTTGGCGAAAAAATGGCACACAGCAGTAACTGGATAAAAACAACAGAGTCCATTACTAGAACTTTCTGGTCGTTCAGTCCGAGTGAAAGCTGGCAAAACCAACCATCATGGTGCCTTACGCAATTTCACTAATTTCATGCTCCATAGTCTCCGTAAATGAAAACTAAATGTATTGAAAAGCCCTACTTTGTATAAAATATTAGGCCTATTTCATTAAAGAAAGACGGGTGATTGACCTCCCTCACTGATTTTTAAAAGAGTAAGACGTAATTGTTTCCCAATAGGCGAACGAACGAGGGAAGAAGCGGACGGACGGACGGACGGACGGACGGAGGGAGGAAGGGAGGGAGGGAGGGAGGAAGGAAGGAAGGAAGGAAGGAAGGAAGAAAGGAAGGAAGGAAGGAAGGAAGGAACTTTTTCAGATGCAAACATAGGTAATAAGCAACCAAAAATTTTCCTGATATAAAAAGCAGCAATCCGTAACATTTTTAAAAAATTTCAGTAGATAAGGCTTTGTGGTTTGAATTGTTTGTAACAACGCTAATATTACCTATTTTATGTATAATAAAACTGCCCTGTTTTTTAACTTAAAGAAGCTTTTCTGGACAGAAATGTAGGAATCTACATTTTTCTCTTGTCTGAAAACGGTCTGTCCTTTTAAATGCATTTTCAAACTGACACTAAACAGTATTGATCTCTTTCCTCCTTTCTCTCTTGCCTCAGCAGGTTGTAATTCTCAGCACATTAATTTGAAGAGGACATTATCGACCCATGTTAGAATGCGTTTCTTTTACTAATCTACGGTAATGTATTTTAAACGTCATGTCTGTTAAAATGAACGTCGCATCCAAAAGATCACGGATTGCACGTCACAACCAGAAATTCAAGAATTGCAAGTGATCAAAATAGACACTGCACCTGACAAAGAATTGTGCGTCTATCAAAATGGATGCTGCAACCGACAGATTAAGAATTGTATGTCTAGTAAAATGGATGCTGCAACCGACAGATTAAGATTTGTATGTCTAGTAAAATGGATGCTGCAACCGAGAGATTGGGAGATGCACTTCTAGCAAAATGGATATTCGTGAACAAATAAAGCTCGGCTGAGGTTTAGTAAGCGGTCTTCCTCTTCAGTATGTTGTCATGTCGGCAATATGAACCTCAATGTAAACAGTATGAAACACTCCAGTGACGCAATTTATCTGCGTCACAAGAGACTGCAGACGGTGAAGATCTGCAAATGGATGGCTGCGGGGTTAAAGAAAATTTTTCAAAAGCAGGAAGACACAAGGAAAGATCTGATTAGGACGTGTAAGCGGGTGGAATGGAAAGAAGAGCTCGTAGAACTGTCTTGGAAAAAGGAAGACACTAGCTTCTATTTCCTTTTCTCATGCAGAAGATAAAAGTTTTTCTTGGAAATATATCAGAGCGGATTTGATACGCTAATTTTTTTTACCAAAATGACGAGGCCACTCACTTTCTTGATCAGTCCTGGGAAATATCTCCACATTTGCAACACTGTAAAAGCCCAGCAGATCGACTTTCCACCAGCCGTTGCTGGCGGTGTTGGTATGGGAACAATGGCCATGATTAAAGTTCCCATCAGTATTCCCATCCACTGCGAGGCGTGCAAATCCAGGTTTATAAGGGAAAGTTGAGATTTGCTTAGCAGGTTTGTTCAACGCTACGTTCTGAAAGACTGGAAAAAAAGTTCACATGTGGACTGAAGAAAAGGCTAAAAATTCGTTTGTTGATTAGTAAAGAAACTCCCCACCTTACAAATAAATGGAGAAAATCCATTTGCCAGATTAACTAGCTACCCCCCCCCCTTCCACCATCTGAGTGAGTAAAACCCTGTTAGAGACTTAAACATCTACATTCTCATCTAGGCACAAAATAGATACAGACTAGGGCGTCATTGTATAAAGAAGACGTGTATTTAGTTCGTGCTATGGGGTCTGCTTTCCATTATTGCCCTCAACACAATCGCGCGCGCATAAGCCCAGGTAAAAATGCCGATGTGTGATAGCTTGACTGGAATGGGGTTACTTCTCTCAGATTTCGGTAAAAGGAATTTTGTAACGGCATTTATCTGCCATCTGAACAACAGCGGCGTTTGCCATTTTCTTGAAAAATTCTTCAGCTACAAAATGTGTGTTGGGAGACCGGGCAAAAATAGAAGGAAGACTGGGGGTGGGGGGAGAGAGTACAGAGACTGCTTAGAACCTTAGAGTAAAGAGAAAGCAGAAAGCCAATAAGAGGCGAAGATAACCCTCACCATCATCAGCGATAATCCCCGAAACAAACAGCCAACACACTGTCATCATTTGTGTTGACGATTGAAGGCGTCCGGACAGCATAGTCGGCGATTTATTCTAAAGACCAGCCATGGAGCTGATGTCGAAGACGGAAGATGAACTCAGCGGATGTTAGTGCTGAGATGCAGTCCAATCCCCAGCACTGTGCAGCCACAAGTCTTGTATGGAGTCGGCTTAAATTTTTACAAAAGTCATGTTACTCAAATAAAATTAGTTATTTCTGTGTAATTTGTATGTGCTTAACACAAATATGACAGTCAAAATGCAAAATTGGCTCTAGTGTTTTGTTGTAATCTGCAATAATTATTGTTTACATCACGAAATGAATGCCAAAAGTAATAGGCCTATGGCTAATGCCTGTAAAAAATCAATTCATAACTACTTAGATTTCTTTGCCTGTCTCTTGTACAGCTGTTCCGGAGCATCTCTGGGGAGTGTCCAGCAGTAGTCAGCCAGCAGGGTAGTGGACCATTTTCCCTGATATCTTTGTTCCATTGTTGCGATATCTTGATGACAAACTTTGCCATGTTCATCAATAACCACACCACAGTCGTCAGGAAAGAAATCCAGATGGGAATGAAGGAAGTGGATCTTTAGAGACATATTGCAGCCAAGTTTTTGATACTGCATCAGCATGTCTTCTACTAGTTCCTTGTAGTTTTCTGCCCTAACATTGCCGAGAAAGTTTGTAGACACCAGGCGAAAAGCATTCCATGCTTGTTTCGCATCACCCTGCAGCAAGTTGTTGAACCGTTCATCTTTGAAGAGCTCTCGAATCTGAGGACCCACAAAAACTCCTCTTTAATCTTTGCCTCGCTGAGTCGAGGGAATTTTTCAAGTCCGGTCCAAAGCTTTCACGAAGTTCTTCATCAAACCTAGTTTGATGTGAAGGGGTGGTAGCAGGATTTTGTGAGCCTCGATCAGAGCTGGGTGCTGGATATTTTTCTCTCCAGCTGCTACATTT
>SMGT01006632.1:325897-378757 GCA_004794575.1 Lanistes nyassanus
TTAGGACGTGTAAGCGGGTGGAATGGAAAGAAGAGATCGTAGAACTGTCTTGGAAAAAGGAAGACGCTATATAGCTTCTATTTCCTTTTCTCATGCAGAAGATAAAAAGTTTTTCTTGGAAATATACCAGAGCGGATTTGATACGCTTTTTTTTTTACCAAAATGACGAGGCCACTCACTGTTGGCATCAGTCCTGGTAAGTATCTCCACATTTGCAACACTGTAAAAGCCCAGCAGATCGACTTTCCACCAGCCGTTGCTGGCGGTGTTGGTATGGGAACAATGGCTATGACGAAAGGTCCCATCAGTATTCCCATCCACTGCGAGGCGTGCAAATCCAGGTTCATCGGGGTAATCTGAGATTTGCTCAGCAGGTTTGTTCAACGCTACGTTCTGAAGGACTGGGAAAAAAAGTTCACATGTGGACTGAAGGTAAGGCTAAAAATTCGTTTGTTGATTAGTAAAGAAACTCCCCACCTTTCAAATAAATAGAGCAAATTCATTTGCCAGACTAACTAGCTACCCCCCCCCCCCACCCAGCATCTGAGTGAGCAAAACCCTGTTAGAGATTAAAACATCTACATTCTCATCTAGGCACAAAATAGATACAGACTAGGGCGTCATTGTATAGAGAAGACGTGTATTTAGTTCGTGCTGTGGGGTCTGCTTTCCATTATTGCCCTCAACACAATCGCGTGCGCATAAGCCCAGGTAAAAATGCCGATGTGTGAACTGGAATGGGGTTACTTCTCTTAGATTTCGGTAAAAGGAATTTTGTAACGACATTTGTCTGCCATCTGAACAAAAGCGGCGTTTGCCATTATCTTGACAAATTCTTCAGCTACAAAATGTGTGTTGGGAGACCGGGCAGAAATAGAAGGAAGACTGGGGGTGGGGGGAGAGAGTACAGAGACTGCTTAGAACCTTAGAGTAAAGAGAAAGCAGAAAGCCAATAAGAGGCGAAGATAACCCCCACCATCATCAGCGATAATCCCCGAAACAAACAGCCAACACACTGTCATCATTTGTGTTGACGATTGAAGGCGTTCGGACAGCATAGTCGGCGATTTCTTCTAAAGACGGAAGATGAACTCAGCGGATGTTAGCACTGAGATGCAGTCCAATCCCCAGCACTGTGCAGCCACAAGTCTTGTATGGAGTTGGCTTAAATCAGCATCGCTATTCTGAAAGACATTAGTAACACAGGTCAACAAAGTTTTACAAAAGTCATGTTACTGAAATAAAATTAGTCATTTCTTATCAATTTTTATGTGCTCAACACAAATATGACAGTCAACATGCAAAATTGGCTCTAGGTTTTTGTTGTAATCTGCAATAATTATTGTTTTCATCACGAAATCCATGCCAATAAGAATAGGCCTATGGTTAATACCTGTAAAAAATCAAGTCATAGACAACTTCTTTGATTTCTTTGCCTGTCTCTTGTACAGCTGTTCGGGAGCATCTCTGGGGAGTGTCCAGCAGTAGTCAGCCAGCAGGGTAGTGGACCATTTTCCCTGGTATCTTTGTTCCATTGTTGCAATATCTTGATGAAAACGTTCACCATGTTCATCACTAACCATACCACAGCTGTCCGGAAGAAAATCCAGATGGGAACGAAGGAAGTGGATCTTTAGAGACATATTGCAGCCAAGTTTTTGTTACTGCATCAACATGTCTTCTACTAGTTTCTTGTAGTGTCCTGCCCTAACATTCTCAAAAAAGTTTGTAGACACTAGGCGAAAAGCATTCCATGCTTGTTTCGCATCACCGTGCAGCAAGTTGTTGAACCATTCATCTTTGAAGAGCTCTCGAATCTTTAATCTTAAGTCCGGTCCAAGGCTTTCACGAAGTTCTTCATCAAACCTAGTTTGATGTAAAGGGGTGGTAGCAGGATTTTGTGAGCCTAGATCAGAGCTGGGTGCTGGATATGTTTCTCTCCAGCTGCTACATTTTGGTTGCGAGTTCATTTCTTCCGCAAGTAGTGCAATGCTCTGCTATCCCACTCACATAAGAAACACATGTATTTTGTATATCCCTGGTGCAGTCCCATTAAAAGGGTAACTACCTTCAAATCACCACAGAGGTGCCATCTGTATTGTTATACTCAATGGAATTCAGCAGCTGCTTTAAGTTATCGCATGTCTCTTTCATGTGGACAGCATGCGCCACTGGAATAGATGGAAGACGGTTTCCAAGAGTCTACAAATAGTCTCCATTCTTGTGGGTCATGAGTGATTTCTAAGGCATTCATGAGGCACAGAATACCGGAAGAAAATACCAGATTACCTTCCCTACTGAAGGAAGGCTCCAACTGCTGGTGTCGCTTTCGATATGAAGTAATTCTGACATCGTCTTCTAGAAGATTCCATTGCTGGAGTCTTGAAGCTAGCAATTCTGCCTTGTTCTTGGATAAGTCGAAATCACGAACCAGGTCATTTAGTTCTTCCTGTGTTATTCTGTGTGGGGTTGATGATGCACCACATTGAAAATCTGGATCACTGCAAGCTGACGGACCAGGAGAAGAACAGGTCGGCTCACCCTCGTCCTCATCAGCTGAATCAAGAGAATATTCTGCAGGAGTTTCTGGAATAGGAAGTCCCTCGCCATGTGGAACTGGTCTCAAAGCAGACGGAATGTTTGGGTAGACTATTCTCGACTTCGTTTGCTTCGTTATTCCGCTAAAAAGAGGAGGAACCAAGTAGAAGTAACAGTCAGTTGTGTGGTTACTTGGCATTCTCCACACTATGGGGACTGCAAGCGTCATTGATGGTCTTTTGCCATTCATTCACTCTGAAAGCTGTGTTGTACACGTAGCACAGCATATATGGGGGGCCAAAGGCTTGTCTTGGTCGCCAATCTTGCATTCGAAGTAAAGATGATATGCCTTCTTCACTTGAGAAGTGATACTTTTCTCCTGGTTGACAAATGTCACTTTCCCACAATGTAGCACAAATTGTCCACAGTATTAACGCACTTTCGATGCATTAATGTTCTGTATTGTAACTTAATGGATAAAATAATAACAGTTTTATGTAACAGTAACTTAAACTGTATCCCACAGTCTGAAATATTTTAAATGCTCAACCTTTCCGACTGGGCTTTATATAGTACACTGCTGACGTCAGCTTACTTCAGTAGCCGCCCGGTAGTACTGCATTTCATCAGAAAATCCCGCAATCAACTCTGGATTATTGTGCATGATGGTACTATGCAATGTGATGCAATATCACATCATTCTATTCTTATTGAGGATGATGTTACATCCTACTGGATGAATTTACACGGTGAAACATAGAAAATGAACTATATGAAATATTTTCAAAACGATAGCCAATAAAAAAATTTTATGGTGATTTTCGTGTTCACCACCTATGTTAGTTTACAAACGTTCACAGAAATAAACTATTTTGCTATTTAGACAAAAAGCAAAGGAAGATTCTTATAATCTTTTATTTCATAAGCTCGCTTGTAGTATAATGTGTGCATAGGTAGGTATATGGGTAAGTGTATGGGTAGGTAGGCAATTTTAGAGGGACAGTGCTTTCGCTTTGTGGTGATTTCGCACTACGAGGAGATGGGGTCCCATTAAGGGCTACTTAAATGATGCAATGCTTTGAATAAACGTAACACTTTGAGAGAAAAAAATTTGCGTGCATCTCTGTACACGGTGCGAGAAACCTGCAACATTTTACCCGCTAGCTAATGTCACATGATTATCACGTGATCTGGTGATGAATTATCATAACTGTAGGGATGCTTCTGCCAAAGCTCTATTAATTGGAAAGTTATTCTGACCAATTAATTCACTGATGAGGCCTGCCATGATCACGACGAAATAGATTACTCTGCATTAGATAACATCTTCTTTTCCGATTGGCTGAAACACTTGCAACATTTTCAGTCCCTGCAAAAAATAGCGCCGTATTATATTCTCGTAAGATGCTAAAAGAGCCCTTGCAAATATTTTCTGTCAACATTTGAACTTCCATTTATGGTAAACATTGAACTCAAAAGCTGGAAACATTGAATCGTGTAAATGGCCCTTTACTGTGGAGCAAGGACTTTCATGACGTCACATTGGTATAATTTTAAGGATGACGTCAAAATGTAGAACGTGCGATGTAGAAGGTTGGGATGGAAGGGCAGACAACTGACCTGGAAGGGAAGTAGATAACTTTACTGTTCTATTCAATACAGTTTGAATAACCGAGACTTATTGGTAGCAAAGAAAGAAATACGAAAATTACTAAACTAGGCTCTCAAAAAACAAACCCACCAGACTGATCGCTGCAGTAAGATGATCAGCACTTAACTCCAGGAAATAGACGTTTACCACTTCTGGATTCGAACCAATACCATACCATTCACACGCTAGCCCGCTGCTCTACTCGCAGAGCAACATCCAGGTCTCCTAATGTGCGAGTATGCTGAGCTGAACCAGTACTCGAATCTCACAGATGGTCAGGTATTCGTATGCAGGTTCGAAGACATTGACGTAGCGTCCTGCGATTGGCGCAGCACATTGTAACCTTGGATACGATGTTTTGGGTAATAAGCAAACACCTGACCCTCGTGTGAGAGGAAAGTCCCAGGGTTTAAGATCGATACTCGCACTTCAAAATGCTGCCGCCTTTCCAATGTACATGCACCCGCGGCAAAGAGGAATGCAAGAATATAGAAAGTGTTTGGGTGTGGAGTGTTTTGTAAATATCATAAACCCAGAAGAGGATTGTGCGCAGCAGTATTCTTCAGAATCTTCCAGCAAACTGCTTCCCATGATCATTCATTTCACCACAGGAGTTACCTGAGTTGGCGGAACGCCACAAGCAGACGCTAACATCCATGACTAGAACTTTTCTTGTCATTTCGTCTTCCAAGTGGTCGGTGAAACATCCAACAAGATGCCTAGCTAATTCTTGATCAGTGCGTGCGCTGAGTGGTTTGGTTAAGAACGCTATTGAAATTCATGAATTGAAGTTCCTCTATAATTCATTCTGTTTTCATCAAATAAAAGACGCAAAATATCAAAGAGCTAGTTGTAGTTTAAAGTCATACTAAGGAAGACATGCCACCCGTGGTCGACTAAAAACAGGGGGTGGATTGTGAAAGGAGTAATTTCGATTTCCCTCGACATGATCAACAATTATAAAGGAACAAAGGAAGAAACGAACGAAGGAACGAAGGAACGAACGAACGAACGAACGAACGAACGAAAGAACGAATAGTGCTTTTCACGGTCCAGTAAGTTTTTGCCAATGTAGATGATGGACAACAGACAATTTTCACATCTTTACAGTAAAACAACTCCGGGTCCTGAGCCACTGGCATCAGTCTGAAGAAAGAATGGTTTGCTAAAATCCGGTAATAGGAGTATGGGTTCTGAGGGCAGAGCATGCTGAATGGTTGTGAGAGCTTGTTGACAATGCTCATCCCAAATGATATTATGGGGATGGTTGTTCTTCAATAATTCAGTAATCGGGCGACTAGCGATGAAAACTGAGGTACATAACGACGGTAGTACGATATTAGACCGAGCAAGGAACGTACTTGTCATTAATAAAGAACAAATGGGGACTGAGCGCTTAAGTGATCAAATTATCACTCCAACAGGAAGTACTTGAAACGCTCAACATAACCGTATGCAGACGCATTCGACCAAGGCAGCTTACCTTACCCAAACAGATCTGCCAAGTTCCTTTCTTTCGAACCTCTCTTTGCTATGTGTTTGGGTACGGTAAGCTCTCTTGGTCGCATGCGTCTGCATACGGTTATGTTGAGCGTTTCTAGTACATCCTGTTGGAATGATAACGTACTTCTCTCTTTCTCGAGGGTACCGATTTGCAGAATCTTCAAGATCTTGCTTTGTTCTGACCGTAAGGTACAAGAACCTGTAACAGTCCCCAAAATTCAATATGCAAGTACGCAGCATAGATTTTGAACGGTCTGGCGGTCAGGTTATATTGTAGCAGAGTTTGCAAAACAACTTCAACATGAGCTAGGTGTTCTTGAAAAGTTTGGCTAGCGATTAGTAGCTGGAGCAGTAAGGAGCCAAAAGGGCGTGCGTACCCATTGAACGAGACCCTTGAACGGTCTTTTCCCGGTCTTCTGCCTTCAACTCAATCTGCCAATAACCTCGAGCGAGGTCAATCGTGGTAAAATATGTAGCCTGGGTTTTTGTTGAAAAGTATCTCTGGATCTGGGATCGGTTCGGCATAAAATTGGGGGATCTTATTAAGAACTCTGAAGTCAATACAGAATCGAGGAGTGCCATCCTTTTTTTTTTTTTGGCTAGTAGCAAAGGAGACGAGTATGGGGACTGAGATGGTTCAGTTATTCTCATAGCTAGCATGCCTTCTACTTCAGTCTCAACTATCTTTTGGACTGCGAAAGGTAATAGGTAGGGATGCTGACGAATAACCCTTGAATTTTCCAGGTTTCGTAGTAAAACTTGACGCAAACTTCCCGAAAAGGAAGTAAGATGGTCAGTGCGGACAGGCAGTTTATTGTGCGGGGAATGGCCGAATGGAGTTTGCACAATGCTTAACTCCAGGAAATAATCCTTGGCCACACCAGGATTCGAACCAGCAACCTTCCATCCGCTAGTCCGCAGCTCTACCAACTGAGCTAACCAGCCCCCTGTAATACAATGAGGACGTTATCTCCCACTTTTAGCTTATGATCTCTGGTCTTCTGATCATAGTACTGCTTGTACTTAGAGTAGCTTGCTGGTTATGCGAGGCTAACTGGGCTGTTAAAGTCATCAAGATTTTAAGGCCATGCAGGTACAATAAGACTGGTTTTCCTTGAGATTTGGAGGTTCAAGTTTGCAGAGCGCTATAAATCGTCAAACGACAAACCCAACAAAGTACTGGCAACGCTAGACACAACCGTATGCTGACGTATGCAATCAAGGGAGCCTACCGTACCCAAACACGTAGCAAAGAGAGAGTCGAAAGTAAGGAACGTGGCAGATCTTCAAAAACGATCTGCCATCCCTTTCTTTTAAACGACTCTAGTCTTCACAGGGCTAGCCCCTGGTGTACCACGTGTGCACACAGCGAATCCCTAATTAATGTCGTCAGCTCGCTCACTAAGCGTATGCTGACAACTGGGATCCGACACAAACACAACATAGGACAAATACATGGAATCCTCCTTAGGTACGATGTTTATAATCCTAAAGGAACCATTAAACAGGAGACAAATTAACAGCCGTATTAAAAGACGATAATACATGAACAGTTTTACACATTTGTCCGATTCTAAGGCCTTAAAACTATTCTCCAGCTTACAAACAATGCACCTTGTGTGACTCGTAAGTCCGCTCCCAACTTATAGGTGAAATTGCTCTTCATAGCGATGGAAGAATAGGGGTGAGCCGGATGTTTGTGATGTAGAGGACTTGGAAAATGGAAAATAATTTCACAGACCTGTGAAACGAAAACACAGTGCTCTTCTGCACTCAGCTCTGGTAAGTGTTTTTCAGTGATTTTAAAAATCAATTTTGTGCGTATGAAAGCATCCTGACTTGACGCAGTTATGAATTTTGCAGACAGCCGTGACGTTTGCAACGGCTGAAAACTGAAGAAGATAGAGCGAAAGGAGGCAAAAGCCTTAACATTGAAACTATAGCTGGGCAGAACTCCAAACATAGTCCTAGGTCAGAATAATATTGACAAATAGCTTTCGATTAGAAAAAGAATTCGTTTTGAGAATGAACATAACCAGAGATTTGTGTTGATTGCGAGCCAGGTGGTTTAATTATTTATTGTGTGTGTACGTGCATGCGTGTACGTGCATGTGTGTGTACATGTGTATGATTGTGTATGTGTGTTTTTGTGCTTATGCGTGTGCTTGAGTGCGCGCTTCCTGGAGTATTTTTGGGGGGTATCAAAGCACCTGAGCTGAATTCTTTCACGCGCAGTCCTAGTTTGCGCTTAACAGAAGTAACTTTGTGTGGGACATTGTCAAGATTTTATTGGCGATCCGCTTGTATTGTTGATACAATTTGTGCTTATTGGCGATCCGCTTGTATTGTTGATACAATTTGTGCTTATTGGCGATCCTCTTGTATTGTTGACACAACTTGTGTTTATTGGCGATCCTCTTGTATTGTTGACACAACTTGTGTTTATTGGCGATCCTCTTGTATTGTTGACACAACTTGTGTCACATTGTCCAGGACGAGAACAACAACTGCGCCATCATGGAGGTCACACCCAAGTTCAAGGACGGTCGCTATCGCCTGCGGATGGTCACGGCTGAAGATGGCGTCTCTGAGGCGTTTTTTGTGGACAGACCTCTGTTGCCTCAAGCACCGGCAGCGCAGGCAGCCAGCAATAGCTAGACGGTACACAGTGTGTGTAGACAATACACAATGGGTGTAGAGAGTATACAGTGGGTGTAGACGATACACAGTGGGTTAGACAGTACACAAAGTGTGTAGAAGGTACACAATGGGTGTAGACGGTACACAATGGGTGTAGACGGTACACAGTGGGTATAGACTGTACATAATGGATGTAGACAATACGCAATGGGTGTAGACAGTACACAGTGGTATACTGCTCACAGTACAACATTCAGTGGTTAGACAACACACAGTACAGTGGCTCAATGACTGAATAGCAGAACTTTATTTTTTTGTGTCAAAGAGTATACGGATGAGTTGCCAAATACTTATTACAGGATTTGAATCAGCAACGACTGTCATTATCCTTTGTCAAATCCGATGGCGTATTTTTAAATATCAATGTCAGTCAGACATGTTTATTGTTGACTCTTTCTTTCAGTATTCTGTCAATGTGGTTGCTATTTCTTAGTGTGTAGTGTGACAGGTTCGCAAACCTAAGAGTGAAGAATACTCTTCTTCTACAGTTTCCTGACGAAAAGAAAAACTAAGTTTCTTCTGTCCATTGTGCGTGAACAGCTGCTCCCGGATGTTCTTTCTTTAGCCTTAGACTTCACTTTCGCAGAGAAAGGACTTGCCTCATGTTCCCTCCCTTCCCCACCTCTATTTCTCTTTTCGTCTCCCCCCTCTATCTCTCTCTCACCATGATCTACAGACAGTAGATGTCTGTCCGTCTGTCCGTTGGTCTGTCCGTCGGTCTGTCTGTTGTTGTTTTTTTTTCCTGTGGTCCATTCGTTTTTGAGGAGAACATTCGTTTCCAAGTTAGGTCAACTTGCACGCTTTTCAGATGTAGCGCTAGCGAAAGGTATAGAGGTTAGATTCGTTATGCTTGTGACAACTTCACTGGAGCCTGCGTGTCTCAATAGCGTATCAAGTGTCTTTAAAAGTGTCTTAAAGCGTTTATCTGTAACACGTTTAGTAAGCAGACACATTTGGACGACTCGACCTTCAACTGTTTCTGTTTTATGCAATTTATGACTACTATTTATTTCCTGTACGTAAGCTTTGGGACGCTTTAGCAGAAAAACAAGCTTAGAGGTCACTATCAAAAGTCGCTTACATGAACACGTAAAGACCGGCGAACAGTTCATACAATCAGTACATTAAAGGAATAAAAAGCAAGAAAGTATACAAAAAGGAAAAGAAAATGTTTCAGTGCTGTCAGTATTTCCTCAGAAGGGTACACACGTTCCTGCATGTTTCCCTCTTAAGTACAGAAAGCAGGAGAGACCTTGAAACACGCTTGTATCCTTTTTACTGACCCAGGTGTTGGCTGGCTGTGAACAAGACTTTAGCCAGCCGGCACTCGGAGTGGGCCGTGTTATCACGACAGTGTGCTGATGAACTGTCCCTGACAGCATCGCCTGCTATCGGGACTTCGTTTCGTACAGGCGAACCTGCATGTGCAGAGGACGCACTCGGAATCCGTGGTGAATATTTCTGCGGTACTCTCTTCTCACTCAAACGATGAGAATCGTGTGTCAAGGCCTCTGGACAGCGCCTCTGACAGACGTGTGTCCCCTGTATATAACACAGTAACACAGCCCAACCCACTGACCGTGATCGCGCATTCACTGCTGCCTGTCTAATCAACCCAGAATAACTCATCTTATACTGATAACATTTCTTTAGAAGCTCGCACAGCTGTGTGTGTGTGTGTGTTGGGGAGGGGGAGGGGTGATTAGAGAAAAAGAGAGGGTGGGGAGAGGAGAGAGCTTTTTTCCACCTCATGAAAGAAAAACAGTTGATAAAAGAAAACGATGGCAGAGAGGAGCGAGGAAGAGAGAGAGAAGAAGAAATAAAAAGAAAGTAAGAGAGGTAATCTATGGAGTGGAAGGAACAGAGACGAAGATTAAGGAAGAGAAAAAAGTTTCTATAAAATAGAGAGCAAAACAACGAACGAACTCCCCACCGCCAGCCAGACAAAAAGTTTGGTTTGCACACTATTCACTCATCGTCACACCGCTCTTTCCATGCACCTACCGTCTACAAATGACCAACTAGGGGGGGGGGGGCACGCCCCAAACTTTATTCGTCGTCTATCGTCCGTTGCAGCCGTGCAACCCATTCCTTCTTAAATTTGTCTAGTGGCTAATGGGACCTCTCTCACTTATAACAATAACTTTTAGCCACCCAGCACTCAGTTAACCATAAACACAGAAACTATAGCTCCAAACATGCACTGTCCACGAGGGCCACAGAGTGTGCAAATGCCACTCACAATCACACGTGCAGATCGTGGGAATCGGACATACAACACTTAGGTGTATAAACCCTGGTGTGAGTAGACAAGGGGAGGAAGAGAGGGACAGACTGGGTACAGATAGAGGACCGACTGATCAAGGTATTCAGGTCGACGAAATGGCGGGATAGAAAGTTGAGACTTCGTGTTTCGTGATTCCTACAGTGTTTGGATGTAGTTTTGATGGATGTTGGAGAAAGGAGGCCTAATGGCCGGTTAGCCAGATAATGAGGAATAAAAGGACTGAACTACAAACAAAGTATTTGTGTACTTCTGTATTTGTGGTGCCGATGATCCGCTCTACGTAGTGTAACACTATACACAGCAGACATTGGCTGGACAGTATACAATGACTACAGACAGTACGCAATATGCCAATCACAAGCACACGTGCAGCTCGTGGGAATTCAACATTTAACACTTAGGTTAGATATGGGAGGAGACAAGGGCAATATAGAGGGACCGACTGGGGAGAAAGAGGACCGACTGATGAAGGTATTCAGGTCGACAAAATGGCGGGATAGAAGCTGAGATTTAGTGTTTGGTGATTGGACTGCAGAGTTCTAGACTGGTGTATGTTGGAGAAGGGAGGCCTAACAGCCGATGGTGCAGACCAAGACAAAAGATCTGAACTACAGACCCGGTATTTGTGGACTTTTGTTTTGTGGTGCGCGTGAACACGTCCAGGGAAATAATACAACATACTTCGTGGTACCGCTCAACGTAATACAACATTCTTCATGGTACCGCTCAACGTAATACAACATTCTTCGTGGTGTCGCTCAGCGTAACACAACATTCTTCGTGGTGCCGCTCAACATAATACAACATACTTCATGGTGCCGCTCAACGTAATACAACATTCTTCGTGGTGTCGCTCAGCGTAACACAACATTCTTCGTGGTGCCGCTCAACGTAATACAACATTGTTCGTGGTGTCGCTCAGCGTAACACAACATTCTTCGTGGTGCCGCTCAACGTAATACAACATTCTTCGTGGTGCCGCTCAACGTAATACAACATACTTCATGGTGTCGCTCAACGTAATACAACACACATGATGATGCCCCTCAGCATAATACAACATACTTCACGGTGCTGCTCAACGTAATACAACATAATTAATGGTGCTGCTCAACGTAATAGAACATTCTTCCTGGTGTTGCTCAACGTAATACAACATTCTTCGTAGTGCCGCTCAACGTAATACAACATTCTTCATGGTGCCGATGACTCCTTGTATAACGTTACATTCGTGGTGCCGTGACCTCTGCACTTAATGTTACTTTGTTACATTCGTGGTGCCGTGACCCGTACACTTAATGTTACTTTGTTACATTCGTAGTGCCGTGACCTCTACACTTAATGTTTCTTTGTTACATTCATGGTGCCGTGACCTCTACACTTAATGTTACTTTGTTACATTCGTGGTGCCGTGAACTCTACACTTAATGTTACTTTGTTACACTCTCTCCTGATCGCTTCTCTTGATGACTCATAGACGGGAGCCTGCCCTTCTAATTTACCCTAACATCTGGCGGCTAAAGGCAGTTACTTTTCCCAGCCTGACCCTCCCTTGTGGCAGCTGCAGCAGAGGTGCACGAAGAAGGCAGCCCTGTGGCTCACCCCGCACTGTGCCCCTCTGTCTTCTGTCTCTCTACATCCCGCCTTGGCTTTTGGTGGTAAAGACTTTGAAAGTCCGACGGCCAAGCAAACATACCCCCAAGGTGGGGGGGTAAGTGAGCAAGGTTCCTGTCTTCTTTGCGGTCTGCGTGTCTCTCCCTCCTGACTCCCCGTTCTCAGTTATATTTGTTCTTCTTGTAGTGCCGTGTACGTCGCGTGATCTATCCCCAATCTTTAGGTTTCCCGAGTTCCCAAGTTCACCGACCGCTTGTTGCTGATGTAGCCGTGATAAGTACAAAACAATACATTCTATGGTGACACAACATCATCACGGGAAAAATTAGCAGTGACAAGTATCAGGACAGAAATTAAGATTTTTTTGTATAAAGGGCACCACGGTGAGCTGTCGAATACGAAAAACAGAACATTTAAAATTGTTTTTGATGGAAAACATGTTTGCGTAACAATGAGTAGCGTAACAATTAAAGAGAACAGGTAGCGAAAGGATAGAAAAGAGCTGATGTGTATATGTTTGTCACTATCAGTAACTAACTAATCCAAGTGAATACACTCCATTCGTCATCAGCCAGCAAGACTGGCACAGCATCTTGGAACGCCGAGAAATTCCCATAACCCAGCAACTCACAAACCACAGCTGCCCTGAGTGATGTCGGTGCCATGGGGACTGCAGATGCTTGGGATAGCACCGCCTTCAAGTTAAAAGCGAAGCACTGATTGGTTTTCGCGCACTCTGCGGCGCACAGGACAGACGACGCAGACGTGAGAGACAGAAGAACTGGGCCGCTGAGTCGCGAATGGGCGTAGGACAGGCCGAACAAGTTCGATCCTGCAGCAAACACTTTATAAACATTCAAGTTTTTAACGCGATGCGTATGCAGTCCATATAGTTCTCGAACAGGAAGTGGCTTGAAAACCAAACCTTCCTCCCTAGCTCTTAGTCAAATATTAAGACTGTCAGATTGTGTGCGTGAGTCGAATGTGGAGCTAGACTTTTGTTTTCGCAGCAGCAGTAACAACAAAAATCTTCAGTCGAACGCAGATGTGAACGCTTTCCAGTCAATTATTGTTAGTGCAGAGGTTTTTTTACTTTGAATGTAGAGATTGAGAATTTTCTTTAACTTGATTTTTGTATTTCGTGGCGGGGGGAAGCTATTTTGGGAACTTGGGTTAAATTTCACGCTTAAAGACAATAAACTGCCAGTCGCAAAATTTTAAAAAATTTAGCCATCAGTTAGAGAAGACGTCTGAATTTAAAAGACAATGCCCTTCACGGCTTCAGTTCTGGTGCAGGGATTCTTATTTTGTAGCCTCTGTTCCCAGCTTTTCATCCCTCCCTTTTTCTTCTCTAGCCTTATTACTTGTATTATTACAACTACAACAGGTAGAAACTTGTATGGGGTGTACAGGCGATCTGCTTATCTCGAAATACATTTGAAAGAAAAAAACTTGTAGGAAAAATAGCCCTCAGAACACTGCGCTTTGAGCATTGATAGAACAAAATTTAACTGACTATTTTACAAAGACCTATAAAAGAAATCTATTTTGCTAATCTGGCAAATAGAAAGGAAGAAATTATACTTTGAAATTGGTTTGTTTGTAGTATAATGCATGTACATGGTCAGCTGGGTAAAATACTACCTGCTGGGCTAGGCAGTACTCGAACTTCGCAGAGGGTCAAGTAACTGTAACTAGCCTTGAAGATACTAACGTAGCGTCCTGCGATTGGCGCAGAACATCGTAACCTTACTCCATCCATGGGGACGATGTCTGGGTAGTAGGCGCACAGCTGACCCTCGTGTGAGGGAAAGGTCGTAGGGTTCAAGGTCGATACTCGCACTTCAAAGTGCTGCAGCCTCTCCACTGGATGTGCAACCACGAAAAGAATAAATTATAATTAATTATAATTAATAACCAAGATGAAAGGAATTATTTGAAATGATTTGAGACTTTGACGTACGATGCATTTTGAAAAGGTTGAGGCGCCATGCTGGTTGTGCAGCTACCCACAAATGGCACTCGATGTTTTTTAGAATTATTCTTTGACGTATTCCCGCATACTGCTTCTCCTGATCATTAGAAATCAAGGAAAGACACTATTCTTTATGACACCTTGTTACTCGATTTGGCGAGAGAAAATGGCACACAGCAGTAGCTGGATGCAAACAACAGAGTCCATTACTAGAACTTTCTGGTCGTTCAGTCCGAGTGAGAAGGAGCTGGCGAAACCAACCATCATGGTGCCTTACGCAATCTCGCTAATTTCATGCTCCCTAGTCTCCGTAAATGAAAACTAAATGTATTGAAAAGCCCTACTTTGTATAAAATATTAGGCCTATTTCCATTAAAGAAAGACGGGTGGAACGTCAAAGAGATAATTGCGGATTTTGCAGCCCAAATGCAGACATGGCGACAATGATTGACTTTCCTCTTTATTTTTGAAAGAGTAAGACGTAATGTTTCCCAATAGACGAAGGAACGAACGAACGCACGCACGCACCCACAAACGCACAAACACACGCACGCACGCAGCCCCGAATTCAGGCAGCCAGGCACGCACGCACGCACGCACGCACGAACGAACGAACGAAAGAACTAATCAACGAATGAAAAAATAAAGATAAACCTAAGGAACTATTTGAGATGCAAACACAGGTAAGAAGCAACACAAAGATAAACATTTTCCTGATATAAAAGCAGCCATCCGTAACATTTTGTAAAAGTTTCAGTAAATAAGGCTTTAAGGTTTGAAATGCTTGTAACAGCGCTAATATTACCCATTTTATGTATAATAAAACTGCCCTGTTTCTTCAGCTTAAAGAAGCTTTTCTGGATAGAAATCTAGGTATATACATTTTTCTTTTGTCTGAAAACGGTTTGTCCTTTTCAATGCATTTTCAAACTTACTCTAAACAGTACTGATCTCTTTCCTCCTTTCTCTCTTGCCTCAGCAGGTTTTAATTCTAACCACATTGATTGGCAGAGGACAATATCGACCCATCTTAGAATGCATTTCTTCTACTGATCTATAGTATGCTGCAACGGACAGATGAGGAATTGCACGTCTAGCAAATTGGATGCTGCAACGGACAGATTAAGAATTGCACGTCTAGCCAAAATGGATGCTTCAACCGACAGATTAAGAATTGCACGTCTACCAAAATGGATGCTTCAACCGACAGATTAAGAATTGTATGTCTACCAAAATGGATGCTTCAACCGACAGATTGAGAATTGTATGTCTACCAAAATGGATGCTTCGACCGGCAGATCAAGAGATGCACGTCTAGCAAATTGGACGTCTCAACAAAAAGATCAATAATTGGAAATGAGAATCAGCGTGTATTAAATATCTGTTGTGTTTATTAAATATATGTTGTGTGTATTAAATATCTGTTGTGTGTATTAAATATCTGTTGTGTGTATTAAATGTATGTTGTGTGTATGAAATATCTGCTGAATGTGTTAAATATATGTTTTGTGTATGAAATATCTGCTGAATGTATTAAATGTATGTTGTGTGTATGAAATATCTGCTGAATGTGTTAAATATATGTTGTGTGTATTAAATATCTGTTGAGTGTACTAAAACCTGCGGATTCGGTTTCCCGGGTTTTACCAAGGCCGGAAAATATTAAATGAAATATTCCAAACATAAATGATAAGCTAACAGGTCACAATCGCGTTCACGAGAGAGAGAGAGAGAGAGGAAGGGAGAGAGAGAGGGGGGGAGGAAGAGAGCAAAAATATGACGAAATATATGTTACTATTAATTTCTTTAGTGTTAGTTATATTTCATTTTGCATAATTTATCAACTAAAATTTATCATAATTATGCATGTAGGCCTTCATGAAAAAGCCCCTAGTGTTCGCACGTAACCGCGGTAGGTTTTGGAACTTATCAACCGGGCATAGGGAGGTGGACGGGGAGTCTGTGCTTTTGAAATAAACTGCTTCCTCCCTTGTTCTCTTTCTTTTCACATCACACTCACTTTAGGTTTGTTTCTCCCACATGTGCCACTTTTTAATTATTTATTTCCACTTGCATACAGAAAGGGTAGGAAGCGACATTGCTACAATATTCACCCCGTCTCCTTATTGGAAACAAACTGAACTGCTATACACTTAAAAAATAATAACACAGCGAGGCTCATAACGCGTAAAAAAGGTTTCTTAATCTAACCACAGGTTATAGGTGACAGAAGTTTAAGTAAAAAAGTCAACAAACACAACAGACTAACAAAAAAAAACCTGCTTGAATCAAGATATTCGTGAAAAAATAAAATTCGGCTTCAGTTTGTTGTCATGTCGGTAATATGAACCTCAATGTAAACAGTATGAAACACTCCAGTGACGCAATTTACCAGAGACTACAGACGGTGAAGATCAGCAAATGGATGGCTGCGGATTTGAAGAAAAATCCTTCAAAAGCAGGAAGACACAAGGAGAGAGATCAGATTAGGATGTGTAAGCGGATGGAATGGATAGAAGAGATCGTAGAAAAAAGAAAGACGCTAGCTACTATTTACTTTTCTCATGCAGAAGATAAAAAGTTTTTCTTGGAAATATACCAGAGCGGATTTTGATACGCTTTTTTTTTTTGCCAAAATGACGAGGCCACTCACTCAGGCTCTCAGTCCTGGAAAATATCTCCACATTAGCAACACTGTAAAAGCCCAGCAGATCGACTTTCCACCAGCCGTTGCTGGCGGTGTTGGTATGGGAACAATGGCCATGATGAAAGTTCCCATCAGTATTCCCATCCACTGCGAGGCGTGCAAATCCAGGTTCATCGGGGTAATCTGAGATTTGCTCAGCAGGTTTGTTCAACGCTACGTTCTGAAAGACTGAAAAAAAAGTTGACATGTGGACTGAAGATAAGGGTAAAAATCCGTTTGTTGATTAGTAAGGAAACTCCCCACCTTTCAAATAAATGGAGCAAATTCATTTGCCAGATTAACTAGCTACCCCTCTCCCCCCACCCAGCATCTGAGTGAGTAAAACCCTGTTAGAGACTTAAACATCTACATTCTCATCTAGGCACAAAATAGATACAGACTAGGGCGTCATTGTATAAAGGAGACGTGTATTTAGTTCGTGCTATGGGGTCTGCTTTCCATTGTTGCCCTCAACACAATCGCGTGCGCATAAGCCCAGGTAAAAATGCCGATGTGTGATAGCTTGACTGGATTGGGGTTACTTCTCTCAGATTTCGGTAAAAGGAATTTTTGTAACGACATTTGCCATCTGAACAACAGCGGGGGTTGCCATTTTCTTGAAAAATTCTTCAGCTACAAAATGTTTGTTGGGAGACCGGACAGAAATAGAAGGAAGACTGGGGGTGGGGGAAGAGAGTACAGAGGTTGCTGAACCTTAGAGTAAAGAGAAAGCAGAAAGCCAATAAGAGGCGAAGATAACCCTCACCATCATCAGCGATAATCCCCGAAACAAACAGCCAACACACTGTCATCATTTGTGTTGACGATTGAAGGCGTTCGGACAGCATAGTCGGCGAATTTATCCTAAAGACCAGCCACAGAGCTGATGTCGAAGACGGAAGATGCACTCAGCGATGTTAGCGCTGAGATGCAGTCCAATCCCCAGCACTGTGCAGCAGCAAGTCTTGTATGGAGTTGGCTTAAATCAGCATCTCTATTCTGAAAGACATTAGTAATACTGGTTAACAAATTTTTACAAAAGTCATGTTACTGAAATAAAATTAGTCATTTCTTATCAATTTGTATTTGCTCAACACGAACATGACAGTCAAGATGGAAAATTGGCTCTAGTTTTGTTGTAATCTGCAATAATTATTGCTTTCATCACGAAATGCATGCCAATAGTAATAGGCCTATGGTTAACACCTGTAAAAAATCAAGTCATAGACAACTTCTTAGATTCTTTGCCTGTGTCTTGTACAACCGTTCGGGAGCATCTCTGGGGAGTGTCAGGAACCGGGTCATTCAGTTCTTCCTGTGTTATTCTGTGTGGGGTTGATGATGCACCACAGACAAAATCTGGATCACTGCATGCTGACGGACCAGGAGAAGAACAGGTCTGTTCACTCTCGTCCTCATCAGCTGAATCAAGAGAATATTCTGCTGGAGGTTCTGGAACAGGAAGTATCTCACAATGTGGAACTGGTCTCGATGCAGACCGAATGTTTGGGTAGACTATTCTCGACTTCGTTTGCTCGTTATTCCGCCGGAAAGAGGAGGAACCAAGTAGAAGTAAGTCATTTGTTGTGGGTTGGCTCTCTCCACACCATGGGGACTGCAAGCGGCATTGATGGTCTTTTGCCATTCAACCACTGTGAAAGCTGTGTTGTACATGTAGCACAGCATATATGCGGGGCCTAAGGCTTGTCTTGGTCGCCAATCTTGCATCCGAAGTAAAGATGATATGCCTTCTTCACTAGAGAAGAGATACTTTTCTCCTGGTTGACAAATGTCACTTTCCCACAATGTAGCAAAAATTGTCCACGGTATTAACGCACTTTCGAGGCATTAGTGTTCTGTATTGTAACTAAATGGATAAAATAATAACAGTTTTATGTAAAAGTAGCTTAAACTGTATCCCACAAAGTCTGAAATATTTTAAATGCTCGACCTTTCCGACTGGGCTTTATATAGTACACTGCTGACGTCAGCTTACTTCAGTAGCCGCCCGGTAGTACTGCATTTCATCAGAAAATGCCGCAATCAACTCTGGATTATTGTGCGTGGCGGTATTATGCAATGTGATGCAATATCACATCATTCTATTCTTATTGAGGATGATGTTACATCCTACTGGATGAATTTACATGGTGAAACATAGAAAATGAACTATATGAAATATTTTCAAACGAAAGCCAATAAAAATTTTGTATGGGGATATACGTGTTCAGCACCAAGATTCTACAGATTAGGACCTTTTTAAGTCGGTAACGATTTCAGTGTTGACCATGCAGTGTTATTAGCCACCCCAATAACAAATTTCAGGAGACTTATTAAGGGGATGTCACAACAGCTACGCAAAAATGCTTTCCTTTCTCTTGCCTTCAATATTATTACAATTTTTAAAAAAAATTATTACTACTAGTGCAAATGAGATGCGGTATCTAATGCGTTATATCAGTTTGGAATGCATTTGCAGTAAATACAAATTTGTAGAGCCAACAGACAATCTAGGATATGCTCTGAAAGGGCACCTACGTTAGTTTACAAGCGTTCGCAAAAATAAACTATTTTGCTATTTAGACAAAAAGCAAAGGAAGATTTTTATAATCTTTTATTTCATTAGCTCGCTTGTATTATAATGTGTGTATAGGTAGGTATATGGGTAAGTATATGGGTAGGTAGGTCATTTTAGAGGGACAGTGCTTTCACTTTGTGGCGATTTCGCACTACGAGGAGATGGGGTCCCATTAAGGGCTACTTAAATGATGCAATTCTCTCAATAAACGTAACACATTGAGAGAAAAAAATTTGCGTGCATCTCTGTACACGGTGCGAGAAACCTGCAACATTTTACCCGCTAGCCCATGTCAGATGATTATCACGTGATCTGACGATGAATTATCATAACTGTAGGGATGCTTCTGCCAAAGCTCTATAAACTGGAAAGTTATTCTTACCAATTAATTCACTGATGAGACCTGCCATGATCACGACGAAATAAATTACTCTGCATTAGATAACATCTTTTTCTGTTTGGCTGTAACACGTGCAACATTTTCAGCCCCTGCAAAAAATAGCGCTGTATTCTATTCTCGTAAGATGCTAAAAGAGCCCTTGCAAACATTTTCTGTCAAGATTTGAACTTCCATTTATGGTAAACATTGCACTCAAAAGCTGGAAACATTGAATCGTGTAAATGGCCCTTTACTGTGGAGTAAGGACTTTCATGACGTCAAATTGGTATAATTCTAAGGATGACGTCAAAATGTAGAACGTGCGATGTAGAAGGTTGGGATGGAAGGGCAGACAATTAACTGACCTGGAAGGGAAGTAGACAACTTTACTGTTCTATTCAATACAGTTTGAACAACCGAGACTTATTGGTAGCAAAGAAAGAAATACGACAATTACTAAACTAGGCTCTCAAAAAACAAACCCACCAGACTGATCGCTGCAGTAAGATGACCAGCACTTAACTCCAGGAAATAGACGTTTACCCCTTCTGGATTCGAACCAGCACCATCCACACGCTAACCCGCTGCTCTACTCGCAGAGCAGCATCCAAGTCCCCTAATGTGCGAGTATGCTGAACTGAACCAGTACTCGAATCTCACAGATGGTCAGGTATTCGTATGCAGGTTCGAAGACATTAACGTTGCGTCCTGCGATTGGCGCAGCACATTGTAACCTTGGATACGATGTTTTGGGTAATAAGCGAACACCTGACCCTCTTGTGAGAGGAAAGTCACGGGGTTTAAGATCGATACTCGTACTTCAAAATGCTGCCGCCTTTCCAATGTACATGCACCCGCGGAAAAAAAGGAATGCAAGATTTCAGCGCGAAAAACTATAGAAAGTGTTTGGGTGTGGAGTGTTTTGTAAATATCATAAACACAGAAGACGATTGTGCGCAGCAGTATTCTTCAAAATCTTCCTCCACGCTGCTTCTCATGATGAGTCATTTCACCACAGGGAGTTACCAGATTTGGTGGAATGCCACAAACAGACGCTAACATCCACTTTCCTTGTCATTTCTTCTTCCAAGTGGTCGGTGAAACATCCAAAAAGGTGCCTAGCTAAGTCTCGATCAGTGCGTGCGCTGAGTGGTTTTGGTAAAGGAACTCTAACTGAATTGAAATTCCTCTATAAAGAATTCTGGTTTCATCAAACAAAAGACGAAAAATATCAAAGAGCTAGTTGTGGATTTTAAAGTCATAATAAAGAAGAAATGCCACCCATGGTCGAATAAAAATAGGGTGGATTGTGAAAGGAGTAATTTCGATTTCCCTCCACATGATCCATGAATATAAATCAACAAAGGAAGAATCGAAGGAAGAAACGAAGGAACGAAGGAACGAACGAAATAAGGAAGGAAGGAAAGAACGAACGAACGAACGAACGAATAGTGCTTTTCACGGTCCAGTAATTTTCTGCCAATGTAGATGATGGACAACAGACAATTCTCACATCTTTACAGTAAAACAACTCCGGGTCCTGAGCCACTGGCATCAGTCTGAAGAAAGAATGGTTTGCTAAAATCCGGTAATATGAGTATGGGTTCTGAGGGCAGAGCATGCTGAATGGTTGTGAGAGCTCGTTGACAATCCTCATCCCAAATGATATTACGGGGATGGTTGTTCTTCAATAATTCAGTGATCGGGCGACTAGCCATGAAAACTGAGGTACATAACGACGGTAGTATGATATTAGACCGAGCAAGGAACGTACTTGTCATTAATAAAGAACAAATGGGGACTGAGCGCTTAAATGATCAAATTATCATTTCAACAGGAAGTCTTTGAAACGCTCAACATAACCGTATGCAGACGCATTCGACCAAGGGAGCTTACCTTACCCAAACAGATCTGCCAAGTTCCTTTCTTTCGAACCTCTCTTTGCTATGTGTTTGGGTACGGTAAGCTCCCTTGGTCGCATGCGTCTGCATACGGTTATGTTGAGCGTTTCAAGTACATCCTGTTGGAATGATAACGTACTTGTCTTTTTGTCGGAGGTACCGTGATTTGCAGAATCTTCAGGATCTTGCTTTCTTCTGACCGTAAGGTACAAGAACCTGTAACATGTCCCAAAAATTCAATATGCGTATACGCAGCATAGATTTTGAACGGTCTGGCGGTCAGGTTATATTGTAGCAGAGTTTGCAAAACACCTTCAACATGAGTTAGGTGTTCCTGAAAAGTTTGCCTAGCGATTAGTAGCTGGAGCAGTAAGGAGCCAAAAGGGCGTGCGTACCCATTGAACGAGACGCTTAGTCGTTTGGAAAGCGGTCTTTTCGCGGTCTTCTGGCTTCAACTCAATCTGCCAGTAACCTCGAGCGAGGTCAATCTTGGTTAAATATTTAGCCTGGGTTGTTGTGTAAAAGTATCTCTGGATCTGGGATCGGCTTGGCATTAAATCGGGGGATCTTATTAAGAGCTCTGAAGTCAATACAGAATCGAGGAGTGCCATCCTTCCTTTGTTTTTTGTTTTTTTGTTGTTTTTTTTTTACTAGTAGCAAAGGAGGCGAGTATGGGGATGGTTGAATTATTCCCATAGCTAGTATGTCTTCTACTTAAGTCTCAACTATCTTTTGGACTGCGAAAGGCAATGTGTAGGGATGCTGACGAATAAACCTTGAATTTTCCAGGTTTCGTAGTAAGAATTGAAGCAAACTTCCCGAAAAGCTTTTGAAGCTGATCTCTCTCTCTCTCTCTCTCTCTCTCTTGGCGAAAGATCTGGATTGATAATAATTTTCTGACAACTTTCGTCTTCATCGTGATGAGAAAGGGGCACATTTTGAGACTCCCAGTCATCCTCGATGAGGGCAACGAGTGCAGGAGTTGGGTCGGCTGATATCACCGTGTCCACCTGAGCAATAGATCGAGTTTGTAGCATGAATCAAGACTGTCGTCAAACCCAATAGATGGTAGGGCAGATGCGGTAGCTGTAGAGCTAATGGATTCCTGTCGACGATAGTAGCGACGTAACAATTTGATATGATACAGACGTCGGGTACCACGGTATTGCTAAGTATAATCTGGGAATCTAGCCTCTGGGACTATTGCGGGATCTTGCCACTGCGTTAGTAGTTTCTTCCTGTGAGTAGTACAATGATGACGTCATCTCCCATTTTTAGCCTACCATCTCTAGTCTTCTGATCATACTACTGCTTGTACCTACTAGCAGCTTGCTGGTTGTGTGAGGCTGCTAACTGGGCTGTTACATGTAACATTATGCGTGCCAGGCAGTAGGTAGCAGGTAGGTTAGTGAGAGGCATAGAGTACAGGTTAGAAGATGAGATTCCATCCAAGACAGATCTGAGGCTGAACTTAACACTTAACAGGCCAGACATGCCTGGGAGGTCACACACACCCTTTTAAGTCGCGCAGCACTCAATAACCATATACAAAAGAGCCATAACTCCAAACCATGCATCGTCCACTAGGGTTACCAAGCATGCACTTGCTCACCACAGCCACACGTGCAGACTGGAAAAGGTCAGCAGCTGACATTTAATACTGTTATATAAACTCTAGAGGGGTAGACACGAGATATATGGGACCGACTGATGAAGGTAGCTAAGTCGACGAATGGCGAGATAAAAAGGGAGAAGGAGATTTAGTGAGTTTGTAAACCAGCCGCCCACTCTGATTCACACTCGTCGATGAATAAAACTTTGATGGCCAAAGAACAAAGTTCGGTGGAGTGTTAAAGAAAGCAGCGGTGAATGTCTCGGTGTGGTGCTGTGGCATTAAGACGGACAATGCTACATACAGTCATCAAGATTATAAGTTCATGCAGGTACTGTAAGACTGGTTTTTCTTGAGATTTGGAGGCTAAATCCTCCGTCCACTGCTCATAAAGGAGTGTCACGGTCCTCTGGGTTGTCTTCCATATAGTAATTCAAAGGGAGAAAATTCAAGTTGACTGGTTTACCATTTCACGAAAAGCAAAAAGAAGGGCTGGTACATATCTATGCCAATCTTTGGGTTGTTGCCGTATCAGTTGACGTAACGTAGGTTTTAATTTTCCATGAAAACGTTCTACGATTCCACTGGTTTACGCATTGTAAGGAAATATTTTATGCCTTTTATGGATAGCAACCGGAAAACTTCTTTCATATACTCTGAGGTAGAGTGAGTTCTTTGATCTGAAAGAATTTCTTGTTGAAATCCAACCCGCGAGAAAACTGATCGTAGAGCTTCAGCGGCAGTGACGCTGTCGAGTTTTTTTAAGGGAACCGCTTGGGGATAATGAGTTGCGACGTCATGCTCAAAATATAGGTGTGTCCTTCTGCCGAACAGGGGTGGAACGGTCCTGCTAAATCAATAGCTATTCTTTTGAAAGGTTCCTCAATGACAGGTATTTTAATCATAGGAACTGGTTCATTAGGTCCATGGGATACTGTTCTTTGGCATGCATCACACGTCTTACAGTGACGGCGTACGTCACTTCTAACTCCTGGCCACCAAAAGTATGACAGGATTCGGCGCAGAGAATTGCGTATGCCTTTAGGGCATCATGGGCCGAGCATAAAACAATGGCACGAAATTTGGTAGGCACCACAGCTTGTTTAATGGTTTCTTTTACAATGAAGTACTGACCCCAGAGTAAGTTCCTTTCTTTAAAGAAGCTTATATGGTCATCAGCTTGGTCCTTCTGTGTAGCTTCAAACAATGGTTGCAGCGAGGGATCATTTTGCTGTTCTTTTATCAGTTTAGTTTTAGAAACATTCAGGGGATGGATAGGGGTAGGTAACGGAGATGGAGCTTTTCATTGCTTACGGGTCTGAGGTCAAGTAACTATAGCTGCGCTGATTTGTACCGGAGAGGGTGAATAAGTATAGAAATCAGGGACGCCGGGTATATTTCCAAAGATCCATTCGGCAACCGGATTTTTGATCACACAGCAAAGTAACATGATATAGAGTAGGGTGTGAGAGAGATGAGGTAACTCAGGGTGTGACAGATGATCTAGAGTAGGGTGTGAGCTAAATCAGGGGGTGTTGTAGATGATGTAGAGTTCATTGTTTGTGCTAAAGACAAAAGACTTCTCGGCGTCATACTCTGTGACTTTTCCTAAAGACCAAACACAGAGTTGATGCCAGAGACGGGAGACGAAGTCAATGGCTGTTGGCACTGCAGATGTTTCTGTGTGCCAAACTTGCCCCAAAGGATGAGTCGATAGCGTTCAAAAACTCTATTATGATTACTGAGCCCAGTGGGATGATTTCGGGACGCGAAATAGAGTTCTGCCCCAGCCCGGACACGCATGCGCAGGCCACCTTTCATCCCCTTTACTGCAATGACACAGGCTTGAACTAATAAATCAAAACAGAAGCCCTACCTAATACTACACCCTAACTCTCCCCCTAAGCCTCTCCCCTCCCAAAAAAATCGTAAGCTACTATGGGTTCCGCACCTGCCACGTAACTGTGAAACCCAATTTCTTTACTAACTCGACTATGCATCACCACGGATTGGCCTCTTCACTGTAACTATAAGATGTCACGCTGTATAGAGGTCATGGCCTGACCTTTAGGTATCTGTTGTTGTGGTTAGCAACTGGCATGCGGATGCGCAGAGCGTTTGGTACGCTGTGCATGCGTGCCCCGGATGGGGCTGAACTCTTTTTGAAAAAAAATTAACTTTCGGGACTGGCTGCATAGACGCTTGCAGTTCTTTCCGTACATCCAAAACACAGTGTGCATGGTTTTAAAAATGCTCTTATGATCGGAAGTATAGCCAGCCCTGAGGCCGGCTGCATGGATGTTCGTATCTCCTGTTCATACATAAAGTTATAAGTAAGACACACAGGGCAAACGGACCTTAGGGCCGGTATCATGAAACAAATAGTTCTGAACGCTCATACAACCCAACTGTGAATCGGATTCCTCAGTTTGATTAATGTGACGGAAACGCGTTGCACTGGTGTTATCGCAATTTTTGTCTACGCTTCAGCAGTTTTTGAAAGGTAACTTAAAATGACAGCAAACAGCAGGAAAAACCGCCCATTAACAACGCCGCTGTCAAAAGACACTAAAGTTACCATCACTGAAGACGGCTCATTTCCAACAATAAAAAGAGTAAAAATGCCATTCCGTCATGCAATGCTTTTGGTGCATGAATTACACCCCCACCTACCCCTCCCCAAAAAACTTCAGACAACGAGAACACGTGACTCGCATAAAACGAATGAACGAGCTTCACGTGACTGTACAAAGGCCGGTAACACGAGAGGAAAAGGCGATATCGGAGCTCATCGCGACCGTGGTAGTGCTTGTGACGTCACTATTGGCTTTGGTTAGACGGCAAGAGCAGGCCTGATGACGAATGTTTGCTGGCGTTCGCTTTTCTGGCAGTCGTTCCATGCCATACATAGAACATATTCACCTCATTCTACAATTTCCCCACATCCAGGACTAGCTGAGATTTGACTTGATGCCTATGGTGCCTTCGCTAGTCGGCATCATGGCTATTTTTTGACCCCCAGAATTGCATATAGATGGACAGGCGTGTTTTATTAAGAAATGAATAGAGTGTGCAGAATGTAACAAAGGACTGACAGGTGAAAGAAGTGACTGATGGATGGATGGATGACTATAGTTCTAGACATTTTGTAAACGATATGACGATATCCTCTGGTGACTATCG
Organism: Lanistes nyassanus; assembly: GCA_004794575.1. Classification (NCBI taxonomy): domain Eukaryota; kingdom Metazoa; phylum Mollusca; class Gastropoda; order Architaenioglossa; family Ampullariidae; genus Lanistes; species Lanistes nyassanus. The sequence goes on from SMGT01006632.1 coordinate 352,505, forward strand.
TCATTGAAACCGGTGAGACAGTAGTAACAATCGGTCGGTCTAACAACGAGCTACATTTATAAAGAGACCCTTGAAGTACTGAAAAATAAGCAGCAAAATAAGTGTGTACAGTTCTACATTGTGTAGCGAGCATCAACATTTTTTCTGGAGGTTCTAAACTTTTCAACAACTGAGGTACGATGTTTATAATCCTAAAGGAGCCATTAAAGAGGAGACAAATTAACAGCCTTAAAGACGATAATACCTGAACAGTTTTACATATTTGTCCAATTCTAAGGCCCTAAAACTATTCTCTAGCTTATAAACGATGCACCTTGTGTGACTCGTAAGTCCGCTCCCAACTTATAGGTGAAATTGCTCTTCATAGCGATGGAAGAATAGGGGTGAGCCGGATGTTTGTGATGTAGAGAACTTGGAAATGAAAAATAATTTCACAGACCTGTGAAACGAAAACACAGGGCTCTTCTGCACTCAGCTCTGGTAAGTGTGTTTCAGTGATTTTAAAAATCAATTTTGTATGTATGAAAGCATGCTGACTTGACGCAGTTATGAATTTTGCAGCCAGCCGTGACGTTTGCAACGGCTGAAAACGGAGGAAGATAGAGCGAAAGGAGGCAAAAGCCTTAACATTGAAACTATAGCTGGGCAGAACTCCAAACATAGTCCTAGCTCAGAATAATATTGACAAATAGCTTTCGATTAGAAAAAGAAGCCGTTTTGAGAATGAACATAACCAGAGATTTGTGTTGATTGCGAGCCAGGTGGTTTAATTATTTATTGTGTGTGTACGTGCATGTGTGTGTGTACATGTGTATGTTTGTGTATGTATACATGTGTGTGTTTGTGCTTATGCGTGTGCTTGAGTGCTTTTCGCGCGCTTCCTGGAGTATTTGTTTTGGGGGTATCAAAGCACCTGAGCTGAATTCTTCCACGCGCAGTCTTGGTTTGCGTTTAACAGAAGTAACTTTGTGAGGGACATCGTCAAGATTTTATTGGCAATCTTCTTGTATTGACACAACTTGTGTTTATTGGCGATCCTCTTGTATTGTTGACACAACTTGTGTTTATTGGCGACCTGCTTGTATTGTTGACACAACTTGTGTCACATTCTCTGGATTTTACGGTGGGACGCTGCCTGCACCTCCTGCCTTCTGTCCAGTGCTTTGCACAGAAGCGTCGAGTATTTCCTGTTAGTGAACACGTCTCACTGGCACTGCTACTTTTTCAACGCTGATTGAAAAGGAGGATTTTTAAAGAAAATATTTTAACGAAATAATTTGGTCATCGGAGAGAATGTTGCCGTTCTCATTCCTTGTGGCCTTTCTTCCGACAGTTAACTGTGAGTAAATTCCGCTGACATTTTTCCTTTAAACAATGTGTTCTGTTGTTCTAGCCCGTTTGCCAGAAATTTTGTTATCTGAAAGACACTGTCCACTTTACTTTTCACTTATTAATTTGATCCACAAAGCAGAAGAACCCCATCACTGGGGAAAAATAAAAGAGGGGTAGAGCCCGCATGAGAACGTCTTTAAGCCACGACAAGAAAATTTACACTACGCGAAAATCTTATTTTACGAAATACGGCGCACCTATGTAAATAATGGCGAGATTTGAAGCGAACGCCCGTTTTCAAGCAGTGTTGCTGATGTAGATGGGTTAAATCCATTAATCCACCCACCTATGGAGTAACACCTGACCTGTTAGGATAGGTACTGAAGGGTGCGAAGAAACAGTAGAGCAGTGACTAGTTCTGACCTCGTAAATTGGAGCTTGGCTGGGAAAGATCAAACAGTTATAAGACCGCCTTATAATTTTGTTTTAGCTTTCTCAGAAATCGCTACGATTTTATGTGGGCATTGGATTTCCAGCCGTAGATAACGTGGCGCTCGGGAAGCCAGCACAACAAGTGTCGGAGTACTCCCCCGTTTATCCAGCTACAAAGGCGGTGGACGGGAACACAGATGGAAATTTCAGTCACGGCTTCTGTACGCACACGATGGAGCCGGAAGCAGGCCCTACGTGGTGGAAGGTAGACTTGATGGGCTTCTACAAAGTCACAGGTTTGGAAATATTTACTAGGACAGACTGCTGCGGTAAGTAAATTATTTTTTAAAGTCAAGCCAAAGTTTATTTCATTACCTTGGGGTAGGGGGGCTTACCAAAACAAAATTCTACACAATTCTATTTTTAAATGTTGAATAGTGTTTCGTCCTGTGATAAGTCGGTGTTCTTTTTTGGCGTGAGTGGAGTGGAGTGGAGTGGAGTTGAGTGAGCGAATGAACCTGGGGTGTGGATCACGGAGATAAATATAACCGGAGCTCGCACGGTACGAGGTGAGCGTTGGACTGCGTCTCCCCGCCCGGCCGCCATGATACTAGGACCGGCTGGGTGTGAAGCAGAAGGAGAGGACAGCGGGCGGCAAGCTTTAATTACAGCCACGTCACAGAGCGTCTGCTCATCTGTTTGTGTTGTTTGTTGACTTACTTTCTTCTGTCAGAATTATAACTTGTACAGATACTGTCATATACAGTTCATATATTTTACTGTTTTTATTCTTTTCAAAGAAATTGTCCTGTCTTCAACCCCATCCACTGTGTTTTGTTAACCTTGATAAGGGTCTAGATGCTCTTTCGTGTCCAATTTACCCAGCCATTGTAGCATCTAAAATACATTTTGTGTTTTTGCTGTCTGAAGTACAATGACTTGGGAGACAAGCTTATCCCACACAAATATGTTCAGCTTCCACCACCGAATCGTTTGGGTATGCTGCTGGCTAGTGGTAACAAGTATATAACTAAAAATGTTGCTAACTTTATTTACAAAGCTTTCATGACTGGCGTGTCCAGCGTTTAGGGCACTTTATAATTGTATCTGTCTGCAAGAATGGCTATATATGGTTATGTACTAATGTATAGTGCTTGCTATGTGAATATGCTTACGCATGTCGGGCAACGCCCGGCAAGGTGGGTGTTTATATATATATAGTTCCTTCCTTGAAATGGCCCTGATCAATAAAACGGACAGTGTGGCCAGTTATTCTTGCGTTGTGTTGTCTCGCCAGATTATGCACACGTATCTTGCAGTAGCTACATGCTACTTTTTTGATCAGATAAAACACGTGGTTATTGTAGATAAAGTGTAGACTCGCTTGTGACACTGATCCCTGTAAAATGGCGGGCCAGTAACTTTCTGTGGCGACAGTTGTATTTAACTTCGTGGTGTGGATGCACGCGTTTAATATGTGGCTATCTTACTAACTTCATAAATTACAGGTAACAGACTACAGAATTTTGAAACAAGGGTGGCAGTTTCAAATCCAACGACGTTTCCCTCCAGTGAAGGACAGCAATGCTTTTATCGTTCTGCGGAAGTTCCTGGTCCCGGATTTGAGGTGAACTGTACTCAGCCAGTCACAGGTCGCTTTGTTAGCTTGTACAAGTCAACGTACGGTGTGCTGACTATTTGTGAACTTCGTGTCTTTGCGGAAAGAGCAGGTACACTCCTGCTTTTTACATTTCTTTCTCTGAAAAAAATATATAAAAAAAAACAAAAATGAATTTAGCTCCAGAACCAACTGTTTCCAACGACAGGTCCCACAGGCAAAGAGAACAGCAACTGGATAATTTTTAGACGTTACTCTTCAAGAAGAGGTCATGTAGCACAATTTATGACACTATTTGCCATCTGATAATACCACGAAGTCTAAAAGTAAGTGTTCTTACTAGTTGTTTCTTCCAGAAGATTCGTTTTGAGACACGGACTTTTTATGATGTCATAATATTCCACTGTTACTTTTTTTAAGTTTCGTTTGGCAAGTAATACAAGATTCGTTTTAGTATGTTAACGTTGTCAGTTAGGAACTGACATAAGTACACACATGTAACATGTTTGAGGATCCTTGTGAGGTATAAGACGCTATTAATTTTTTCTTATTTTGAAGGCGTCTTTGCAGTGAGGGGCAACGGCTCTTCACGAGGCGGCGCTGGCCTGACGTTTCTTCCTGCAAAGTCGGTTATCTTCTGCGACGCATCATGTAGGTGCAGAGACCACATGCATATCATAGCGTCTTTTAGGGACCTGGAAGAAGTTATTTTATCTAGCACTGAGATAAAAAATCTTGCAGGAAGGTACACAAGCAGTTTTAAAAAACTGTGCGCTTGTAGGACTTCCAATTCTAAATAAATCTAATGTTCTCAGGACGTCCTCATTAGACCAGTAACGTTGCAAGTGAGCTCTAATGAATTAACTGTTAGCTGATATTTGAGTGGTCCTACCTGCAGGTTCCTATTCAGCCGTCTTGGAGAATGCTCGACTAGTTGGTCAAGTTCAAAGGTCACTCCATGCTGCCTCGGCACCTAGATGCGCTCAGAGCTGCTCGCTGACAGTCAACTGTTTTTCCTTCAACTTCCTGAGGGCATCGGCTTCAGCGAAGAACAATGTGACGTGCGAACTTCTGGGCTTTGTGACGTTTGTGGCATTCCAAGACTGGTCACCCACCGTTAGTCAAGAAAACGGTTGGAAGGTGTATGCTATGAGGCAAAAGTAGTATTCAGACATCTCCCTTTTTCTCTTTCCAGAGCTGGCTTGCATGAGCGTTCGTAGCTGCTCTTGCGGTTATGGCTTGACCTATAATTATCTTTCGTTTTGGTTAGCAACTGGCTGCGTATGCGCAGAGCATTTGGTACACTGCGCATGCGCGCCCTTGCTGTGACAGAAATCATTTGGGGAAAAAATTTCATGTACCGCCAAGTATGTGTGGTGTTCAGCCACAGGTAGTTTGAGCCATTTCCCCAGGTGTTTATAGCACATGTATGCGCAATGTTGCACTTAGCTTATTACATTTCGTTTGGTTTTAAATGATTGTGCTGTGCCTTTCGTAACCGTAAGGCCAATATGGATTTATTTGGGTTGATGAAAAATAACAAGACTCAGAACAAAACCTAAAAAGGAGCGATACTGACGAATGACCGTTAAAGGTGTAGAGGGGAATCTAACTGACCGACCTAAGCGATTATGCATTTTTGTCTTGTTGTCTCTTACAAAGCTGGAACGTCCACATAATAGCATCAGATTTCCATAAGTTTGAGTAACAGAGATCAAAATAAACATTCCACGAAAAAGTTTTTCGTACTGTCAGTCTTTTCACAGTTTCCTCTAGTTTGGATCACAAAGTTTGTGTGAATGCTTTGGTAACGAAAGCTGTCGTTAATCCGCCCACAGAAAGCATCAATTGCACTCAGCCAATCAAAGGCAGCTTCTTAAGCGTATTCCCCCTACCCTCTAGCATCCTGACCTGTTGTGAACTTTGTGTGTTCGCCGACAAAGAAGGTATAGCTCATGTCAATGAAGGGCCTATCATTACGCCTTCACCACTCAGGTCCGGACTAGATAACGAAACATTTCCAGAAAAGGTTCCCTCCCCACCCCGCACCCACCCCTCCGCCATAGCTGAGCTGAGCGGCTAGTGAGGAACCTGAGGAGTGTCTCCTCTCGAACACAGTACTATCTGCTAAGGGCTCCACGTGGCAAAAACTCTCAACATTTACAATACTTACAACACGCAAAATACTCACAACATAAGTAAACCACACAGTATTCACAACACGCAAAATACTCACAATACACACACCACACAATACTCACGGTTCACACAGACTACAAAAGTGACAGGTATTTCGAATGCCGCAGACAGAACAAAATATAGTAAATTCCATAACCACCCAACTACTGGTGTCTGCGTGTGAATCGGTGTGCACGCTGTGTGTGTTGCATTGTGTGTGTGCGTGCGGGGGAATTACTTGAATTACTTTGTTAGATCTGGCGTCTTATAAATCTTATTATTATAAGACATATACATAAAGCGTCCTTTGATACATTCCTTCCTAGTAGGACCGCCTCGGTGGTCTAGTGGTTAAGGCGTCCGCTTCCGAAGGGGGAGGTCGGTGGTTCTCATCCCGGCCGACTCATACCTAAGACTTAAAACTGACAATCTAGTAGTTGCCCTGCCAGACGCCTGGAACTAAAGGGAACAGTACTAGGACTGGTTGGCCCGGTGTCAGTATAATGTGACTGGGTGGGACTGAGGCCCGTGTTGCGCCATCAGTCCCACGTGTGGCAGCACGTAAACTTTGTCTAAGCAACACCGTCCTGATATGCACATAGTTTGTGGCTGGACGTTAAGGAACAAATACACCCCATTACCCCCCCCCCAAGTAGTCTTCCAGAATGTTCAAACGCACACCCACCCACACATGTATTAGGCACGCAGCAACCAGTAAAGCAAACGCGTCATAAATTTTACAAAATGAAAAAACACGGTGATTCCCGGATACCTTGGTTGTCATCCGGCTGTCGTTACGGTTGGCTGCTTAAATCCCAAGCGGCCGGAGTGACTAAAACAATAACGGAAAACCAGTAACACGTGTGATACTAAAGCCAACGCCATGAAAAATATTGACTGACGGGATTTTAATGTGAAATATTAATGTTGAATGCTGAGAAAGCATTGAGGTGTAGATTCAAATCGGCTGTTCACTGAAATGAAGAAAAATTGGGGAGCCCTATATCTTCGTATAAATACTTCCACACACATTTTGACAGTCTAGAAGACTGTCGGGCAGGTGAGCTATCTTCTCCACTGCTTAGGGATTCCGGGCTGAAAGTAAGTTGCTTAAGCAAACTTCTTCAAAATTGTGCTTTTTTGAAGTGCCTGGTTGGAAATTTTCTTTCTCTTTCCTTTCTTTCTTTCATTCTTTCTTCCTTCCTTTCTTCCTGTCTTTCCTTCTTTTCAACATTTTTTCGAAAAGAAATGTAATAGAAAGAAATGATATCTTTAAATCATTTCCTGTCCGGTACCTTACAGTAAAATGTAACAGAATATATTGTGAATCAGCAGTAACTCTAAAATTGTGTATGTAGCCTTTGTCATCGGTTGACAGGGAAGCTAACCTTGCCTTCTGGAAGAATTAAGGCCGTTGTTTCACACAGAGCCACTTCAGATCACACAGAGGAAGCACTTCATTCACACAGAAGGAGCCACTTCAGTTCCCACAGAGGGAACCACTTCAGTTCTCACAAAGAGAGATACGTTTTCAGCATTCAACAACCAGCAGGCGCTGTCATTTAGTCGTCAGTGTGCAAAGCTTACAGACACGACTTCCAGACATAGACTTCCTTGCAGGCTTAAATCGCCAAATATTCAGGCTAAAGGAACAAAATGTCTGCATTGTTTTTGATCTTTCTGCCCACGATTGTCGGTAGGTAGAGTCACTGATATTGTTTTCAGGTTACGTTTTCAGTTATGATGCAGCTAATACGACGGTGTTAACATAGATATATATCTGGACACAGCTGGGCTGTTTGGAGAAAACTATATCAAAAGCAGCTGCCATTTATGTTACTATAAAGATAGATATCAAACATATCCAGGTATGTGATTTCAGCTTTAGACAACGTGGCGCTAGGAAAGCCAACACAACAAGTCTCGTATTACAAAGCGGGTTCTGGAAATTCGAGCAACGCTGTTGACGGTAACGCAAACGGCAATTTCTACAACATCTCTTGCACTCACACCAAAATACCAGAAGGAGAAACCACGTGGTGGAAGGTCGACCTGATGGGTTTTTACAAGGTCACCAGTGTGGAACTTTTTACGAGGTCAGACTGTTGCGGTAAATATATTAAGTTAACGCTTGCTTGCTTGCTTGCTTGCTTGCTGGATGGATGGATGGATGGATGGATGGATGGATGGATGGATGGATGGATGGATGGATGGATGGATGGATGGATGGCGGACGGACGGACGGAGGGAGGGAGGGAGCGATGAATGAATGAATGAATCTTGGCCCTCTCTCCCTCCTCCGAGCGAATCGGTCGACGGTAACAAGTTGCTCTTTTTCCTGATTGGTTTGGGCAACCAGCCGCCAAAAATCATAAGTTGTATCAGGGAGTGACATTTTCTGAACGACTCGCTTTGTATCACACAGGAGATAAACTACAGCAGTTCGAAATCAGGGTCTCGCTTTCCAATCCAACTACGTTTCCCTTCACCGAGGGACGACAGTGTGTTTATCGTTTTGCCGCAGTGCCTGTGTCAGGACTCTACCAGAACTGCACTCAGCCAATCACTGGCCGCTACGTCAGCTTATTCAAATCAACAACCACTGTTTTGACCATCTGTGAACTTCGTGTGTTCGCCGAGAAATCCGGTATTTTCTTACTCTCACTCTGATCCATGTGCTGTACACTGCAAACGAAATCATTTTAGGAAGCTAAGCCGTCAATCGACTTTCTCAATAGACGAGTCGCCAACTGCTGTTAAAGCAGAAAAGGAAGAAGGAATGACGTACAAAGAAATATTTTTAAAAAAACAAGCTTTTGATATAGAGTTTGGATTAAGAGGACAGATAGCACGCACTTTTTAAATTCATTTTGAATGCCAGTACTTTGAATTAAACTAGGTAATTATTAGTAATAATTAGACGATACATAGGACTATTCAAATTCGGTTAGTACAGAACAGGAGCAGGACTTCCATCATCCATTAGTGTTTCAGCGGCTGCGCTACATAAAAACGTGACACAAAATCTCTGTAATGGGTAATAATCCTAGGCGATGTCTATAGTTTAATACTCAGTACAAGTAGAAATACAAAACTGTCTACATCAGTGTGAAGACGATATTGCTTTGTGTCCGAAGGTGTATTTGCTGTCAGACGCAACGACTCATCTCCAAGTGTCGGTTTGAGGTTTCTTCCTGCAAATTCTGTCTTCCAGTGTGAAACTTCGTGTAAGTCCATTTGCTAGGTCCCGACAGTCGGTCGACATTTTCAGATTTTTCGACTTCGCCATGACTGCTAGGAACTTTTCTCGGTGGTTGCGGGGAACGTTTTAGGTCTTTAACCATGCTGTGGGATCGATTTCAGAGGGTAGGGAGAGGTGATACGTGGGCATGTACAATTAATGGTACCTTTTCTTCAAACTCCCTTCCCCCAATCAAAAACCAAACAACGAAAAACAAATTATTTGTAGAGGTGAGTGGATTCTCGCTGCAAGGTTTTCAGCTTACACTGTTGTCTAAGATAGTGTTACAGAAAATAGATTTAGGTAAAGATGGGAACATTTCTTGACATAGTGAAAAGAAACTTTTTCGACCTAGTTTAACTTGTTTTTCTAACTGTTGAAAGTTGAGCTGGCAGCAGGAAAAGTAACTGGGCACAGTGATTGATGCTTGTAAGCCCCTTAAAAGTTTTCATGAGGTTAAAATCGCCATATTGTTTAGAGGATAACCATTTTGCTGTCGACTTTTTTTCTTCTTCAAGCTGACAGCCATGGTGATCTGCCACCCGTCTTATTTCTCTGCTGGAATATGGTTTTGATTGTAAACTTCAATCAGTACATTACTGGCTCATTAAACAGCTCTGCAAGCATCCCCTCGGTTTGCAATAAGACATTGTGTTTTACAGGTTCCTACTCATTTGAAACAATATGCTGTGCAGGTTCCTACTTAGTTATAACATTATTCTCTACACGTTTCTACTCGTTAAAACATTGTATTCTACAGTTTCTACTCATTTAAAACATTGTATTCTACAGATTCTTTTTTAGTCAAAACCTTATGCTCTGCAGGTTCCTACTCTGTTGTCTTGGAAAACTTCCGACTAGTGGGCCAAGTTCAAAGGTCACTCCAGACTCCCTTTGCAGCTGGATGCGCTCACAGATGCTCGCAGACAGTGGGCTGCTTTGGCTTCAACTTCATGACGTCATCTGCCGCCTCGAACAACAGTGTCACGTGCGAATTGCTGGGCTTTGTGAAATTTGTGGCATTCCAAGAGTGGTCACAGACGGTTAGTCAAGAAAAGGGTTGGCGGGTGTATGCGAAGTTAGAGAAGTCCTCAAATATTTAATAGTCCGTAGGACAAAGTTTGCAATTTATGAGCACTCTGAAATTTCCCTCGGCCGCAGTTGCTTTGTTGCTGTTTGGAAGTCTCTCGAGCTAAAACCATTTTAAGACTTCAGACAATATTACCAACCGCAAGCATGTACAACATGTAGAACCGCAAGCATGTAGAACAAGTCCTCTCGTTTGTACAGTCACGTGAACCTCGTTCATTCGTTTTATGCGAGTCACGTGTTCTCGTTGTCTGACGTGTTTTGGGAAAGGGTTGGTGGGGGTGTAATTAATCCACCAAAAGCATTGCATGATGGAATGGCATTTTTACTCTTTTTGTTGTTGGAAATGAGCCGTCTTCAGTGACGGTAACTTTAGTGTCTTTTGACAGCGGCATTGTTAATGGGCGGTTTTTCCTGCAGTTTGCTGTCATTTTAAGCTACCTTTCAAAAACTGCTGAAGCGTAGACAAAAATTGCGATAACACCAGTGCAACGCGTTTCCGTCACATTAATCAAAATGAGAATTCCGATTCACAGTTGGGTTGTATGAGCGTTCAGAACTATTTTTTTTCAGTCATAATACCGGTCCTAAGGTCCGTTTGCCCTGTGTGTCTTACTTATAACTTTATGTATGAACAGGAGATACGAACATCCATGCAGCCGGCCTCAGGGCTGGCTATACCTCTGATCATAAGAGCATTTTTAAAACCATGCACACTGTGTATTGGATGTACGGAAAGGAATTGCATGCGTCTATGCAGCCAGTCCCCAACAAATCCCACTCGGCTCATTAATCCTAATAGAGTGAGATAAGGCACCAGCTCGCGTGGCGTTAATCTTGACTCTAACGTCAGCAGCCGACAACATTTCTCGTATCTACAAATGATTACTGTTTATGTTTTGAGGTAAATGGGTGCGAAAAGGGAACTGTCGTTAACGGATGCAGTAAAACAATTTTTAATTGCCTTTTGAGCCTTTCAACACGCAAAAAATGTTTTTGAACGCTATGGACTCGGCCTTTGGGAGAAGTTTGGCACAAAGAAACGTCTGCAGTACCAACAGCCATTGACTTTTTGTTTGCGTTGTCTTTCATCGCTGAAAATCACTGATGGAAGTGCCATGGTGACTTTGCATTAGTGAAAGTGAGGTAAGAGATATTTGTCTAGATTCCGCTTGCAGCTCACGACAGTTTCACTACGCAAGTGAGGGTTAATCCCCTATTCGATTTGCAGTTCACAAAGATCAAAGGAAATTCTCCATAGAACTCTTTGGAGGATCTTTTCTCATTTTTTCCTTTAGTGTTTGGTCCGCATGATGTCTACACTGTTTGTAATATCGATTCATAACAACTGTTTTCTTTATAAAGAAGTCGGTGTCTTTATACGTATTTATACGCTTTAAAGCGAACGAAAAAGCAGATAGACTTGCAGAAATTGCAACAAAACCAGAAAAAAGAGAGAAAAGACATTAAACCAGAAACAAAGCTACAGTGGGGCAAAGGGTATGACAACGAAGCCAAAGGCACAAGGAGAGAAATAGAAGAATCGCCAAGTAGTGAGCTTATATTATCATAGAACCAACCAGACCCGAGTAGAAGGAGTGATGAATAGCATCTGTATAGTTGTGTGTCCTGCTGGAGTGCCATCAAAACAGCCAGGACAGGGAAGATGTGCCTGGAAAAAGCACAGTTACAACCAGGGCTGCCTTTTCATCCTTCCTACTTCAGCCTCCGAAGCCACGGTGCTGCGCATTATCGGCTTTACCGCCCTTCCAGTCGTTCGTACCTCGATGTAAAAGTTACTTGGTTTTTTAAATCCTACAAATTAGTGATGAAATTGGTTGGGTGGGGGGTGGGGCTAGATGAGACGAAACTGGAGTACAGAGAGAAGCCTCGAGGCCCAGCCTTGTATGCAAGTGCCACATGCAGACAACGTGTGTGCTCTGGACACAGGCTCCGAACAAACGGCGTCTGTATCAGTAACAACCGTGAGTTACCTCTATGCTGGAAGCTGCCTTGAGAGCGCCCATAGGACAGAGTGGTGCATATCAAAGGAGAGAACTTTAGGTAATTTTGGTCGACATAAATCATGTGAGAGTTCTTTCCCATCGTGCAGACAAGACATGAGAGGCTGATGGCAAAAAGTTTAGAATCTGGAGAGGACAGAGAGGTTGGTCTAAAGTTTAGAATAAATAAATAATTAGCTGCATCTTCGGAACTAATCGGAAAGGTTTGAACTCACTTGGAAAGGGTGGAGGGGCTTGGTACACAAAATGAGCAATATTTGAGCTTCACGTTTCTCGTCTCGGCATTGTGAGAGGGCTAAATATTAGGCACAACACAACGCATGTCATTATCCCTATCATTATCCCTTCACCACTCAGGTCGGGACTAGATAACGAAACCTTTCCATAGGTTTCTTCCCCCCTCCCCCATCCCCCATGGCTGAGCTGAGCGGCTAGCAAAGAACACGAGGAGCGTCTGTTCTCGGAACACAATAGTGGTTTTGCTTTTCTACCTGCTAAGAGTTCCTAATGGTGAACACTCACATTTACAACACTCGCAACACTCACAACCCACACAATACTCGCAACACGCAAAATACTCACAACACACACACACCCTCACACACACACACACCCTCACACACACACACAGCAAAGCACGCAGCAAAGGGTAAATCTCGGTATACTGCATGAGGCACAACACCATTGTAAGACTGCAGACAATATTACCAAGTGTAAGGCACAACACCAATGTAAGACTGCAGACAATATTACCAAGTGTAAGGCACAACACCATTGTAAGACTGCAGACAATATTACCAAGTGTAAGGCACAACACCAATGTAAGACTGCAGACAATATTACCAAGTGTAAGTATGTAGAACATCTAAATTACGATTCCCCCCCAAAAAAATTGTCAGACGTCGGTCTATTTATAAAGGATGTCAGTTCAGAAGGGTGGCGTCCTCCAGTGATGCATTATCTCGCCAGGTGTGTGCATATATATATAGAGAGAGATAAAAATAGTGAAACGAACGCCTGCAGCTGCCAGCAAAAGGTCTATCGTCTAACCTGCCCAGTGAGATTTCTTCTGTCTAGGAAACCACATTATTCTATCGTCTAGGGAACCATGTTATTTTTCTATCCCTGACGAAAATATCCTCTTTCATCTCTCTGCCAATCAATATTATTACTTTGTATAAATGTACAATTGGAAAATATTCCAATAAGAAAAATAAAAGCATATTCTGAACTCCAAAAGATATATTTTCATTGATACAATGAAGACAGAGCTTTTTAAGTACGGGAACAAAACACGACGAACTGAACCACCGTGAATAAAAACGGGAAAAAAGCAGATTATCATCTGGGCATATAAGCATTTCATTTTAAAATCATAATTCTAAAGCAGTGTAACTATTACTGTATGTTATAAACAACCAGGTGCGTGATCTTACTGATTCACTAACATAAGTGGAAGCTAGCCTGATGCAAATGGTGACACAGAGTTCAGTGCTGATAGTCCAATACAAACAGGAATCAAATATTCAAACTTCGATATAGTATTTTTCCTGCTATCCAATTTAAAGATAAGGATTGCGCGCTGTTTGTATTGATGCCGAAAATATCTTTATATATCAACGTTCACATCTGGAAAAGTAAATTGTCTGTAGATTCTTGTTACATCAAACAATACAAATCCTCAGCCTCTTTTTAAAAAGTTATCAAAACACTATAAAAGTATATGCAACTTATTTTTGTCAAAATTTTCATGACATATATTTTGCAGGTACAAATCGTTTATGAAATAAATGAAAACACCAAAACAAACAACAGCAGAGACGAAAACAGTCTGGAAATAATGCAATTTGAAACCGCAAGAAGGAACAAATGGTTTCGTTTCTTTAGCCTTTAGAGACAGAAACCTTATAAAAAAACATTTTCAAGGCGTTAGAGATTTTGGCTATAGGTACTTATGCTGAGGCGCTAAAAGTGCTCCCCACAGCCTTTCCTTTACTGTCTTGCAATGCTCTGGCAGAAAATTACTTTGACTTGAATGAAAATGTTTGTTGGCGAAAAGGAATTAAAATTATTTGAAACTGGTTAATAATGATTAACTTATTCTTGGTGTGCTGAAGTACTGGAGTGATACTCTACTATCCACAAAGAGTGCCAAACGCCAAAAAAATGTAAACACGTCCAGAAGACAGCACCGCTGTTCGTGCCAAGCAACCGTCGTGTGACGTCACGAAGAGTAGGTCAGCACGCTTTGCTGGTTTCCGCGAAGCAAGAGCGTAGGGGGTAGGTCACGCGTGAGGGTGTCTAGCCATGACATGTAAAGGCCTGCTGGGCAAAACTTTCTGGGCACAGGAAGCGTTCTGCAATAAAGGTTTGGCGAGCATGCACCAGTAGGATTACTCAAAATTGACAAGGATTACTTTTGGTTGACGTAGTTTTCGTTCACACCCACCGTTAAAAACAAGAAAAGATATATACTCCTCACAACAATACAGTTACTTACACAACAATGAGCGAGGCATCCTTGGAAAGTTCTAGAAGTTTTTCTCTGACTCTGATCTGCATGTAGATCTGCGACATATTTTTGCTATTAGTTATCAGCTGTTTGAGTGTTTATACCAGCCATAAACATAAGTTATCACTGCTTAATAAAATCATTACATAATTTTAGCATATGGCATTATTTTGTCCTACGAGCTATAGTGACACCCGGAACAAGTCCATTATTAACAGCCGCATCTTCGTAGCTAGCAGATATCATGGGACTGAAAGTGCACCTGGGTTTTAACTGCCATTTACAGCAGTCGTGTATCGGGTCGTGTATCGGGTCGTGTATCAGGTCCGACAAAACATTCTGCACGCGTTAACCGGGGAGACTGACAACCGTTAACCCGTTTGCAGTTTCTGTCTTTCATCAGCTTTCAGTTGTATGTAAACAACAGTCAATTACATTTCTAATTATCGATCGAAAGCGCAGGTATAAAGTACTCAAAATAATCGTCGCCTGCATCCTGATCATGCATTTTGTTCCGCACAGTGATCGTGCATTTTGTTCCGCACAGTGAACATGCATATTGTTCCGCACAGTTATCAAGAAAAAATTAAACCTTTTCTTTATGAGAAGCGAGGTCTGCATCTGAGACTTTCCAGGGATAGTCGTCTGGCATTTCTCCCCCTTGAAGTCGCCATGGATAAATCACTTCCTCGAACTCTTTGTAGCTGTTACATATACCAGACACACTCACAGTTGTGTGTACCCACGCACAAACGGCAACAAACCCAATAAGATAAACAGTGCATATTACAGCATAACGATTTGGGAAAAGGGAATGACAGAAGCCAGAAATACAGAAAATAGAGTTATAATAGAGAAATGGGGAGGGGGTAGGGAGAGGAAAGGCGAGGAAACCGTTGTATTGAAGACACTACCCAACAGCCAACCCTGTAAACTAACCAAGTGCCAAATGTACAGAAAGAACGTACGTGAGCCGGTTACGAGATATGAACCCACGACCCTCTAATATACTAAATATTGCCGCAATGCTTAAAACCTTCCCATGGGGGCAGCTAACGCGTGTCAATGGTCTCTGCATGCGCAAAGCAAGAAAAGGTGGCGACATCCTAAAGAAACTTTTGTCTGATTATTTGCGCATGTCGGAACGCTGGCAGAAGAGTTAATTTTGCTGCGTGTGAGGAGACCTTTAGGCTAAGGGACATCATGAGATGTGGGTGGGTTGGGGAAAACGGTGACAGCTAAGAACAAGTGAACTTACCTGCTCCTTTTCGGCTTTGTCCTGAGGTCTGGAATAACTGTAATGTCAGAGTAGTCGATCCTGAATTTACTCAGAAGTGCCGCCATTCTGATGAGAAAGGAGGTGATTTTGTTAAAATGATGCAGTATTGCAATGGATAAATTAAGAAGATCGCAAGAATGTGTCGCGAGCCACCAATATTATGGCAATAAAACTGTGGGTTTTTTTAACCGAACATGAAAGAAGTTACAGCCTCACCGCCTTTGGTCTGCATCAAGGTTGGATTTCTTGGTGCCAGCGCAGAACACTCGCAGCTTGCAGTGGCGCCACTGTTTGCGCGTGGACAGAAGGTACGGCACGAGGAGTCCCAGACCTGCTCGTGCACCGCACGCACAAAACTGACAGCTTGAGACACGTTAAAGATGTAACGCACGTTATTCTTTCAGGTGTCGCTTGACGGGGATATGAAAGATTGCTCGAGATTCAAAGCAGAATGTTATGCTTTTGAGATCCCTTACAAAGCAGTCTGGCCGTGCAAGCCTGACAAGGTTAATAAAAAAGAAGACGAAGAGTAAAGAGAAACAAACAAACAAAAAAAAGGTTTAACACCCTTGAAGATGTGTCACTAAGATATCTTTCAGTTGTATTGTGTTTATATTGATGTGATATACTTGTTTAATTATTGGCATTATGTGTTACATATACATATATATTGTTGCGATGCCTCCTGTGTTATATGCTATAAGCCACGGAATTTCCGTGAGAATTACACGGTGCAGTATGTAAATTCTTAGTGGAAGAAATCATCTGCTGTGGTCCAGGGGAGGTAGTCGCCATTGCCCCATGTATTTTACCTGTTTGGGGGATGGGGTTATGTCAAGAAATAGTTTTCATGGCTACTCTTTTTTTTTAAAAATAATTGAAGTAGAATGTACAACAGCGATTATAATTTAGGTATGCTGTGAGCATTTTTGAGTGAGAGAAAGGGTTTGAGATAAAAGTGGTTGTCTCGGGGGAATGAGAATCACGATAGTAAGACCGCGGGGGACTTCCCGGCGAAGGGCTCGAGGGAATCATTCCTTTCGACTTGAGACCTAGACAGTAATCTCCCTTTGCTTTCATGCAGTCATTCATCTCTATCCTTGTTAAGGCTTTTAGTGATCCTCTTGTAAATGTTAGTAAAAACTGCACTTGTACTTGATAGTTGCACGCTGTTTCGAGTGTAAGATAGCAAAATTAATTGCTAATTTGTTGTGTAGTATACGGTAATCTTTGTCTAGGGAGCAAGCTGTGGTTAATATTTTGTAGGAATCTGTCGAATTAAGGTAATTCAGCTTGTCCTACTCAGCTGCGAAATATAACAAGTGTGCCCTGGGATCGAGTTGAACTGTATAAATGTACAATGCAGTACTGTGTGAAGAACTTTCAAACAGGGTCGCAGTCAGGGTTTGGTGGAAAGTATTTGAGCAGCATTTATTATTTGCTGAACCCTTTCCATGATTAGAAGTATGAAACCTGTGACCCCTTATCTGATTTATGGGTTGATCTCATGTTTGTTCAGGTCACTCCTGTTCGGTCTTGGGTGTTGGAGTTTTATCGCCCCATTCATCTTTTTATCCATCCCTCTCGCTTACTTTCTCCATTCCCTTATCTTTCTTCTCCTAATCGCACTACCAGTTTCATTCATTACTCCTGGTTCACTATATTTCTCACTGTTAAGTGTTGCCACTTGTGGATTACTGCTGTTTGTGACGTGGGTTAGTTATAGCTGGGAATTTAGAGAGTCTTAAATTATTCATTTATATTAAACTGATTTATATTAAACTTAGTATTACTTTGCAGAGTTGATACTAATCGTATTTTATAATTTATTTTGAGGCATGTGTGAACTAATCTGGAGTTAGCCTCCCTCCTTTTATATTTAGATCTTTAGAATCAGGGACTAGGAGGAGTTAACCTGTGCGTGCAACCCATTACTGGTCCTGCCACAACTCAGTTCTCTGTGACCGTACGTATGTACCTGATTGTTTGTATGGTGTGCCGGGGGATATGTCCCACTGACCAGCTTCAAAAGATTAAAAATAAATTTCAAAAAAGAAAAACATTAAATCGAGAACGAAGGAGGAGGAGGAGAAAAAGACAAAGGAGAAAAAACAGAAGTAAAAATAGATACTAATTCTTACGACTGGTCAATAACATTCATTTCATCAAATTGTTTCACGCAAAGCAAGCCACTAACACTGCATGGACTTACAGCAAGGGGAGATTACTGACCTCCGTCATCGAAGAGCCACCAGGCGTCGATAGTGCCTTGTTGCTTTCCCCTGAATCTGTTGAAGCTGGGAGCATCGACCGCGCCCTCACATTTGGACAGAGCGCTGTGTAGGGCCTGGTTGTGTTGCCTTTCTTCACTTTGATGGACTCTGGCCAAGTCATCTGCCTGCTTTCTCTCTTTATGGGAGTTGTCCTCACCTAAAAGACCCAAAAAAGAATACTCATGTCACTCAGTGAGCCAGCCAGCCAGCCAGCCAGTCCGTCCGTCCGTCCGTCCGTCCGTCCGTCCGTCCGTCCGTCCGTCCGTCCGTCCGTCCGTCCGTCCGTCCGTCCGTCCGTCCGTCAGTCAGTCAGTCAGTCTCGTGATGACAGGGAAATACGATGAAAACTTTGCTATTTGTGTTACATATGAAGTAAGCACCACTCTAGCAGATTTATCAAAAATATTGAACTCTTTTAAACTCTTTTCTTCCGTTAAGACCGCGTCCGTGGTCCGACGTTCAAGGCAGAAGGTCGGTGATTCGCATCCCGCCGAGTCATACCTAAGACTTAAAAATTGGCAATCTAGTAGTTAGCCTGCTAGACACCTGGCACTGCAGGGAACAGTACTAGGACTGGTTGGCCCGGTGTTAGTATAATGAAGAAAGCTACACCGTCCTGTTTTACATCTAGTTTGAAGAGGGACGTTGAGCAATAAACAACCAACCAAACCTTTCTTTTTCTTCTTGCTTGAGTCACCATCACTGGCATCGTCCTTTTGACGATCGCGACGAAAATCATCATCGCTGCTGTTATCACTATAGCTTTCTTTTAGTTCGTCGTGACTGTAACCGTTGTTGAGGTGTCCTTGAACTTCGGCTTTCTTAAACGTCTTAAGACTGACGTCATTTCCGACAGATGTAGCTTCTGCTCCGGACCTTCCCGAGGATAAGACATTGACATCTTTGTTTTTCTCTTCATTGTCGTCTTCCTCGGATACATCTTAAACAGAGAAATAATTTTTCGGAACTACATAAAAACAGGGTTTGGTCTCATATCTATACAGCGTTGACCAGCAAAGCAGGGGCATTAACTATGTTTGAAGCATATTCTGAATAATATGTGTACTCTCTATGTATATATGCCTGTCCGCTGCCCACCAGCTGGTTCGTCTCACCAACTTTTTTTCGTTCATTCATTTAGTTATTTTTTTATTTCTTTCTTTCGTTTTTTTCCCCTTACTGCACCATGGGTTATCCTCTTCACTTTTCTTTGGAGGCATTTCTGCATGATATACCTTTCGCATTCCGTATTCTCTGACAAACGTCTCAGGCTGCGTAGTTCTATAAACATGAACGCAATATACTCTTCAACGCTTTTTCCCTCCCCCAGTTTATTTATAAGTTTTCGAGACCGAGATTGAAATTGTCTGGACTGTTTCCCTCCCCTACTTCTCACCATGCAAAGAACCACGTTCCACTTATGGTATGCCTACACATACGCCATTCATACCAATGCACATACCCATTCCCTCCTCCATGCTAATATTGTCATCATCCAGGTCCTCTAACGTGTCGTCTGTAGCGTCGAGCAAAAAGTCGCTGACCTTGTGCGTGTCAAGGCCCCCGGACACTCGTAGGATTCCGACCCCGTAATGAAGGTCAAAAGCGTCACTAGTGAACAGAACGTCCTGACTGTTCAGCTGCCATAACGGAATACTACACGAGTTATCCTTACTGTAACTCAGCTGCCATAACGGAATACTACACGAGTTATATTATTCTTGCTTGTATTTTTTTTAAAGAAAAAGAGCAAACTATATTTTTGTTTTCCTTCCTTCCTAGATTACTTATTCCATTATTTAGTCTATTAACCAGGAAATTATATAAACGAAGAATACAATAATAAACGAATAAATAGGTCCATCCATCTATCCATCCACCTGCGATGGGTTCTTTTTCGTCTGCTCTGTGACTATTTTCAGCAACACCAGTCTGATTTCTTATTTCCGTTTCTGGAGTACTAAATCCTAGCAGGTTTATAAGGTCACGTGATTTCCTGTTCAAAGTCACGTGCGACATCAGACTCACTGAATAATGCCGACGTAATTGTGGACAGACATCGGCTCTGCCGTCTGCCAGTTGCTCTTGAAGCCCAGCAGAAGTGTGTTTGGTCGCAGCTTGCCCAGCCCTTGTGACTGAAATAAAATATTCCTCACGCTGTTTGCTGACGTTCGTAAACTTTTTCAACTGTGTGATTTTCTCTGAATATTTCGGGTGCCTCGCTAGAACATGTAGAAGTACTTGTGTATGAAAGAGAGTGTACAGCTGTATCAGAATACATACAGGTGCCAGGCGGTATGTGTGCATGCGTGCGTGTGTGTGTGTATGCCGTAATCAGTGTGACAGCTATTTGAGCGAGGAAGCCACATTCTTATGCATTTCTTCAATATTTTAATGCAACAAAAACACGAAAAACAAAGCGTTTAGTAAGTTTGAAGTTTACGCCGTGCTGGAAGTGTAAGGGTAGTCTGTCGATGAGATATAAGCCTCGTTACTTGAAGAGTTAAACAATATTACTGCACAACTAGATACATGAGTGCCTGAAGAATTTCCTTCAGGTCTTTCTGGTCCCCGTGAGTGTTCAACCGGTCAAAAAGGTCATAAACAAGATGCAAATTACAAATATTCTTGGAAATGAAGAATTCTGAAATATCTGTGTATTTTAGTTCCACGTGCAGGTATGTTTACTGGTATGTAGAGAAGCAGGTGTGTATACTGGTGGGTAGAGAAGCAGGTATTATACTGATGGGTAGAGAAGCAGGTGTGTATACTGGTAGGTAGAGAAGCGCACGTCACCTGCAAGAGGACCTGTGCGCCGTTACGCACGCTGGGTGCCGCCAGACTGGTGTAGAATGAGCGCACGTCACGGTTGCGGAACCAGCGGTAGGCTGCCGTGGACCGGAGATGCCGTAGGTGGCGCTGCATGTCACCCTGTGCCAAAAGGTTTCTGACAATGGGTCCACCGTACACGGCTGGTTTGCACCAACGTTTGTGGCTGACTTTTCCGTTCATAAAAATGACCCAAAACTCCTTGGTTTAGGGGGATTTATGTATGGAAGAAGAAACGCACGCTTGTGCAATCCTCGTTGGGGAGAGAAAAGCTCTACAAATTAAGGGTTAAAAGGTTTGTGAGTTGCAGGACTGGCGAAACACTCAGACTTCGCAGACCAGATGTTCTTACAACGGGTACACTGCTGTCTCTGCCACCTTCTGGCCGTTGCGACTGGTGGTGGGAAGGTGTCCTGAAGTGATTCGTCACGTTTATGTTAAGGAGATTCCCCTTGAAATAATTCTCCCTCTTGATGTCCTGATTTGACTAGGTTCGTGTATACTTACCACAAAGACATGCGCGCAGACAAGAAGACTTTGACGCTTGGTGATGCAATATGCAAAGTCTACTAACGCAGGTCTGTTGCGTGGGTAACCAGTCAGAACCAGAATCTGTGGACTGAGTGAAGTAAATTTTAAAGGGATCGTGACCTTGTTAAGTGAACAGGATTTGAGAAAAATACTGTAATTTAATGAAGCTTCGAATAGGAGAGGTTACATAACATCTACAACAGCATCAATATCAACATCAACATTAACATTAGCATTCACATTAGATCTGTCATTCTGAATATTGTTTAGGTCTCATTCCTTTTGTTGTTTCAATTTTTCTCTCTCTCTCTCTGATGGCCAATAAAATCGTTCGTTCGTTCGTTCGTTCGTTCGTTCAATCGTTCGTTCTTTCGTTCTCTGATGGTTGAAATATGTTCGCTTATTAGCCTTGCCATAAATAGATTGTGCTCATAATTATGTGTTGAGAAAAGCTAATTTAAAAATCTCGTCTGTCTAATCCGTCAAATCTGTACCGGAAGTTCTTCACGTGCTCATTAACATTCACGAGGCTGAGCGTCGACTTCAGGGCGTCGTTGTATGCATGTGCTTGTGCTGACGAACCCCAGTTGACGTCTGTGGAAACAGAAGCTCAAAATGTGGAAACGAAATATCGTTCTTTCCTTCCATAAGCACGTTGATTGATTAACTTATTGCTCCTGAGTTTCTTCTTTTGGACTTTTTGGTGGTATCTTGGATTAAACAAAGGCTGATGAATTTTATTGTACACTGCGTGCAACGAATAGATATTTATCTTTAGTCTATATTTTCTCATTTTCAGTAACCCCTTGACGTCAATAGTTCCCTTGGCGACGATAAAACCAATGCCTCAGTATCGTCAATTTGACAGGGAAAAAAAGGGAAAGAAATCGAAGGAGATGGGGGGGAGAGGGGAGGGAAGGAGACGGAGGTGAGATTAGCGGGAGGGACAGAGCGAAGACGGGGGAAATGGTGTGGGAGCATCCGTTTCATGCCGTTCTAGTCATTTCAGGAGTCACAGCCGGCCGCGGTGTACCTAGACAGGATGGCAACTCCACCTCAGCCCCTCACCTTAACACCCCCACCCCCACCTCCGTCACCTACCCGGCTGTCGGCGGACGAGGAAGACGTACAGGCCAGTAACCATGATAACGGTGGCGAGGGCTGCCCACCACTTGAGGAGAAACATGATGACCAGGCAGATGAGTGCTCCTAGCAGACTGAGCCACTTGTTGAAGAAATGGAACGAAGGCCGGAAACCTGCGCCCAGGCCACAAGAAACAGAAAAATAACGTTGACTACTTTAGTCACAGACAATTTGTTTCTGCTCTAAATTCGTTTTTTTAGTTTCATCCAACCATTCTTGTCACGGAAAGGAAGGACTTCGTCTGTGTAAATAATATTGTGAAATACCCAGAAATTTATGTGAGCTGTGTTTACTTTTCTCACTATTACTAAGTGCAAAAAACTCTCACATGCAGGTGTGCGCCGATGGAGTGATGGATGGAAATAAGATTGAAAAAAGTGAAAGACAAACAACAGCTCTGTCTCTATAAACCAGCTTTTTAACACAGCAGTTTTCCTAATTTTTGTCAAAGCTGAAAGACGCGGAGTGTACCTGTAGACCCAACAACACACCTGGAGAATTGGCGAACGCAGCGTCGAAGCAGGAGAAGTTGATGAGGGCGTAGGCCATGAGAAAGAAGTTGGAAATGATTGGTGCGATAATATCCAGGGAACCTGCGACAAAAGGTATCACCTCAGCTTTACGGCTGAAAGTCTAACTTTCCTGAAAAGCAATGGACGGGATGCAGAAGAAAGAAAGATTAGCGACTTTTCTAGGCAAAATTAATCTTCAAAAATTGAAATAGGTGGCAAATTAAGTTTCAGGGACTTTTGGGTTTTATTTTTGCTCAATTGTAGTATATACTTTCATAATCTAACCGTTTAAAGTAGTTTATATTTATTCCTGGTTACAAAACAATATGTACTTCAGTCTAAGTCACCAAACGGAATTTAAGTCACGGTGGGAGTAAGAGCAACAGAATGGTGAAAATGCCTCGTCACACTCTAGACCCATTTCACTGTTTACGACGAGAAATTCTTACACTGTTCATGTCCAAAATGGCTTTCATTGCTATATCCAGTACTTTGCTTCAGCGTGCACGTGCTATCTATGCAGGCCTTCCATGCAAGTGTTACCTGTTCAGGCCTTCCATGCAAGTGTTACCTGTTCAGGCCATCCATGCAAGTGTTACCTATGTAGGTCATGCATGCAAGTGTTACCTATGTAGGTCATGCATGCAAGTGTTACCTATGCAGGTCATGGCAACACAAATGAAGAATGTCAGGATGTAGCCCGGCCTGGGTTCGCCGTTTTTACCATAACCCCTTCCGAAGATTCCGATGAAAGGAAAAAGTTTATCCTTTGCTAAAGCCTGAAAAGACACAGCGCTTGCATTTGATTGTAAGCAGAACTTTTGTGGGTGAGTATATCGATTATATTATGTCACTCGCCAATCATACATTGACTTTAGTCACTGCTTTTATAAACTGGGTTCTAATGCACACTTCCATGTCCAGGTGGAGGGGTAGGTATAGTAGAGGACGATGACGAAGAAAATATAAACGTAACAGGAAGGATCAAGATCCCACCTGGAACACCTTTGGAGCGCTGACAAGACAAGCAAGCCCAGACGACAAGGTGGCAGAAAATGCACCTGCGTAGATCAGCGGGCCGTAGGCGGAAGCCACGCCCATAATCTGAAATAAACACAAAAGGTGCATGTGTTTTCTTGAGAATCAGACAAGGTCATTGTCATTTCATGATCTTGTTTGCTGTTAAAAAGGTATTCAGTCGCACTTTTGTCTCATTAGGAGAAAAGAGACCCTTTTTTCCGACTCAAAAACGAAAACTGTAAGGTCACAGGTGCGACATCTTGCCTCCAGGCAAGAGATTTTCTCTTTGAGAGAGAGAGAAAAAAATTATAGTGGCGTTTCCTCGCATTTCACATGTTGTCAGGCAAGATTCCAAGGAGAGTTTGTGGGGAGCGGGCTGCTCGTTGGGGTGGGATGGGGCATTGTGACATAAAACAGGTTTGCTTGTTAAAGTACATGTACATTCTGAGGAGAACAACTTACAAATTTACATTTGTGCATATTACATGCTTGTGGGCCTCAGTATTCTGTTAAATAAGCAATGCAGCTGACTTTTTCCCATAGCAGCGTAATAACAGCCCCCACCACCACACACACTCGCTCTCGCTCTTCCTTTCTCTCTCTCTCTCTCACGCACACACGCATTTACATCAGACATGGTGAGTGAGAGAGTAATATTATAAAGGACAGCGCGTTAGGAAGGGTGGTTGGGAAGGAAAAGAGACTGAGGGAGGGGAAGGGGCAAAAGGGAGGACAGACAGGAGGGAAACTGTGGAAGGAAGAAGGGACGGGGGGAAACTCTGTGTGACTTGTAGATCTACCGCATGAGAATTCTCAAGTCCGTAGCTGCAAGACTTGTTGCTGCACATCTGTATCTCCTCCAAGGTCAGGGACGTATTGGTTGCTATGGCAACAGCTGGTCCCACAGCGTCTCTGAGCATACAGCTGCCACAGGTCCACACGATGGCCAGGTACACGACGGTCGTGATCAGGATGGCCAGGAACGTGCCTCGTGGAATGGCACGCGACGGGTTCTAGCAAAGGACACCGAGGAAAACTGTGTGCATTGTACAGTTGGAGACACGAAAATACAGAAATGACGGGGACAATGAAACTTATAAACCAGAACTTTGGTCATTACTGAGACAAGATATTTAATAGAAAGGTGCTTGTAGTTTCGTCTGAATGCACCTTACTTTGAGGTCCCCAGAGATGTTGGCTCCAGCTAGAATCCCGGTGGCTGATGGGAAATAAATGGCGAAGATTTTGAAGAAGTCGTAATCCGTTCCATCAGCTTCGCGAAAATCTGGTCCGATGTTTTGAACGAACACTGAGCCTGAGACATTATCGTCAAGGTCGTGTTTAACAGACACAAATCCAGGTGCAAAATATATCTCGTGGTGATATAACTATATTTTAGCTAGTTGTATTTACACTTAAACATACAGATAGTTCTCGACTCACAGCGGCGTCATGTGGCGACAGATCCGGTAAGTCCAGTAAGTCCAGTAAGTCCAGTAAGTCCAGTAAGTCCAGTAAGTCGCGGTGGTTCGTAAGTCGAAAGTGTGTAGTACACCAACTACCTTACAGTTCTTTCAGAAGTGTGATATACAATACATATTCCGAAGTCACAGTATGTGCAAACATTTTTTAAAGTGAATACGAGATATGTATATATAAATATCCTGCGAATCAATGTTAATTAAAATATAACACAGTACAGTACGGTAGTAACCTCACCATACAACAGAAGTAATTTTATATTTAAATGCAACTCGAAAGAACATGTACTCGTGTATGCTGCATATATGGGGTATTCACTGTGATCGAATTGTGAGAAGTCGAAAGGTCGTTAAGTTGATGGGGGGGGGGGGGTGTCTTTATCAGGGTAGATAACTGAGCCAGACACTCTACATGTTTCGGGGCACTACCCCTTCATCGAGACGACACAAAAACGACGAAAATAAAGAAAAAGAAGAAGGAAAAGACTTAGCTGCAGCCCACGCGCCACATCTACTGCCGCTAAGTCTTTTTCTTTTTCGTTTTTTTCGTCGTTTTTGTGTCGTCCTGATGAAGGGGTAGTGCCCCGAAACATGTAGATTGTCTTTGTCTTTGTCCTTTTCTAGCTTGGTACAGTTCCCTTGTTTTACATTTAATTTGGACTTTCCTCCAAGCGGCAGTCACCTGTTTTTCCTTTGAGCCAGAAACGTTGATTCTTAAACACATTTCTTGCGACAAATATTTCTAAAAAGATCATAGT
>SMGT01006632.1:379175-404438 GCA_004794575.1 Lanistes nyassanus
CCTTTTCTAGCTTGGTACAGTTCCTTGTTTTACATTTAATTTGGACTTTCCTCCAAGCGGCAGTCACCTGTTTTTCCTTTGAGCCAGAAACGTTGATTCTTAAACACATTTGTTGCGACAAATATTTCTAAAAAGATCATAGTTGTGAATTTTTGAAATAGTAATGCCTCAATCTCCTCTATGTTTTAGTTCGTGCTTTTCATTTTTTTCCGAATTCTGACAGTTTCCTTGAACTGCTTCCTCCTTGTCTGCACTCACCGCGGTATCCCACGAAACCCACGCGCCGCTTGTCCTCGGAGGGAGGAATGAACGTGCCGACGAAGTAATTGACGAGAGATGCGACGAGGATGACGAGGAGGACAAGCTGGGCCTTGCTTTCAAAGTCAAGGCCGATCAGCACAACGATCAGCAGCAGCACCATGGTGCCGACAGCGATCACTCTGACGTCATGCATAACGTCACCCGTGATGCCGACGTCATATTTCTGACGTAAGAAAGAATCATTTTGTTGTTGTTTTGTTTGTGAAGGTGTTTCTTGATGCCAGACTAAGACGATGTCGAGACTGATAATGGCAATGAACACATTGACGGCAATGACTGACAGTGACCTAACAGAAACAGTGATACAACATTTAATCCCGTGATTTAACCTTTAACTTTTAAAAATCAATTTGCTGCTATCAGACCTGACAATACACGAACCAGTGCAACTCTCTGGTCAGGAGTTTATGCTTACATACAGCAGATCGCGCAAAGTCTCAGCGAAACCAACAACATGCATCGCGGCCGCCACAGCATTTGCTAAGGAGAAGATAACTCCAATGGCACCGCCAAATTCTGGTCCCAGGCTGCGAGATATCATGTAGTATGCTCCACCTGTTAGTTAATTAAGGAAACGTTAGTTTTGTGGGAGACGTAAAGCAAATCTGCACAGCACAGGCAATAACGGGTAGATGAAAATCTCCCGGCTTCGACATTTTCACTCTCTCTGTCTCCGTCCCTCTGTCTCACTCACTCAACCACTCACTCACTCACCCACTCACTCGCTTAACCACTCACTCGCTCAACCACTCACTCACTCAACCATTCACTCACTCAACCAGTCACGCAACCACCCACCCACCCACTCACTCAGTCAACCACCCACTCACTCCATACTAACCTCCCTTCACCTCGCCGTTGGTACAGATGGCTGCCATTGACATTGTCGTCAGCGTGGTCACCAAGGAGGAGATGAGGACGATGAGAGAGGCGAGGCCAATCCCTGCCTGGCCCGTCATCCACGTCAGTCGCAGAAACAGCATCACGCCGAAGATGTTGAGCAGACACCGGACCTGACCACAAGGTGCGTGGTGATGTAAACGTTTCAGAAATGACAGCGGCAATGTGCATGCTAAAGCATCGACGACGACAGCGATACTGACGAGATACGAGCATGTTGTTGTCGTATATATGATAAAACTGACACCTAGTTTTGCTACTTTAACCACATAAATGCGTGCTGGAGACATGCATGCGTGCTGTTGGCTTGCTTTATCACCAACATGCAGTAAAATGTATGAATGCTATTGGTTTCGCTCTACAGCATGTATGTTGTTTGAAATGAGTGCGTGCTTTTGGTTTTGCCACAAAACATGCATGGTGTTGAAATAAATGCGTGTTTTTGGTTTTGGCATAAAACATAAATGGTGTTGAAATGAATGCGTGTTGTAGGTTTGGGCATAAAATATACATGGTGTAGAAATGAATGCGTGTTGTAGGTTTTGGCATAAAACATACATGGTGTAGAAATGAATGCATGCTTTGGGTTTTGGCATAAAACATACATGGTGTTGAAATGAATGCGTGTTGTTAAGGTTTTGGCATAAAACATACATGGTGTAGAAATGAATGCGTGTTTTTGGTTTTGGCATGAAACAAACATGGTGTTGAAATGAATGCGTGTTTTTGGTTTTGGCATGAATCATACATGGTGTAGAAATGAATGCGTGTTGTTCGTTTTGGAATGAAAGATACATGGTGTAGAAATGAATGCGTGTTGGTGGTTTTGCCATAAATTGGTGTTGCTGGGTTTGGCATTAAATACACATTGTGTTGAAATGAATGTTATCGCTTCTGCCAGAAAATACACATGACGTTTGAGATGAAAGTGTAGTATTTGTTACGCCATAAAACATAGCCTTGAAATGAATGCGCCTTGTTGACTATTTAAAACAATTTACTGTCCGGTATCTAAATGGCCTTTCACTGTTCCGCTGTCATAAAACTCCACTGTTAAAGTTGAGAGTGAAAATGGTGGCGATGGAGGAAAAAGAGGTTATAGAAGTGGTTTAATTATTTGAACAATCAGTTTTAAAGTAATTGTATAAAAGAAAACTGGTTGAAAACAACAAAGAAAAACTTAAAAGAAAAACAAGTGACTGCCGCTTGGAGGATAAGCCCAAATTAAATGTAAAACAAGGGAACTGTACCATACCTCCTGCTTTGCAGCCAACGCGCCACATCTACTGCAGATAAGTTTTTTTCCTTTTCGTTTTTTCGTCGTTTTGTTGTGTCGTCCTGATGAATGGGTAGTTCCCCGAAACATGTTGATTGTCTTCGTCTTTGTCCCTTTTCTAGCTTGGTACAGTTCCCTTGTTTTACATTTAAAGAAAAACTTAATATACTTGGTTACCAAAACTCCCTGGATCCATCCCATTTTCTGGGTCGCTGGAGCTTCTCTTTGTTTCTCTGCATCAGTCTTACCATCTTCCGCGTCCCCGTCTTCAAGGTCATGGCCGAGGTCAGTAGGTGTATCCTGAAGAATCACATGCCAATAATAAATAGCAAAACTCTGAATGGGTCGTGGATCTCTTGAACCGGTATGTTAATAATAATAATAATATAGAATTTTAACGCGCGAGAACACATTTCATGCACACTTCGCGCGGACGAGGCACACAGACACTCTAATGGAAAACAACGAACACAAACACACACACACACACACAGGGAGAGATGAATGCAACACTGACCAACAGGTTAGGATACAGGTGGATAGAAAAGAGAGGATGAACAGAGAAAGTTGTAAGTTAATGCAGACAGGCAGACACATGTTAATATGTAAATGTATATAAACGTAACATTGTCGCATCCTCAACAAAATGTCAACAGATTGTAGAGATCGTACCCCCTCCTCCCCCGCATTAACAATCAGTTAACGAAACAAAAGGGAAGTTATTGGGGTTTTTTTACGTAAAATAAGCTTTGTACTTGTTAGAGGAGTATCAGTAAAACTAGCTAATATATTTTTTCATATTACATTAAAATCACATTTTATCCTTTATAAACTTTTCACGCAAGGTCACCCAGGATATTCTAATATATTTGGAGTACTTTTTCTTTCTTTCTTCTTTCTTTCCTTTGTTTTGATTATCTTTCTTTCTTTGTTTTTCCTTTCCTCTTTCTGTCTATCTATCAATAGTCTTCACTTTCCCCTTCTGGAGGAGGTAAAGCTCGTGCATACGTGCATGCCATGCACTCATGAGCATCCCTATATATCTGCTTGCTCCCCTATGTTCCCAGTCTAAAAGTTGTTTGTAACCGGTTTGAGCTTTTGTCACAGGGCTGGGTTCCATCAGCGTTCACGTTTCCCACTTCACACAAAAGTCCCTGTATGAGGACGTTCAGAAGTCTGGTGATAAAATGAATGTTCATGCAACTGTATTACAGGGATGTACATTTTATGAAAAGGTCGCAGAAACTAGACTTTCTAGTGAGAAGTTGGTTTCTAAACCCGCTTCTCCTTATTTCTCTCACAAGTCAGGCCGATCCGTCATCGTTACCCTGTCGTCTCTGCTTGATGACGCCGAATTAACGCAGCGAGGAAGGGAGACAGCACTTTATGTTCTCGAGCCGCTACATCAGAAGAAGTGGCACATGACGGGGTAAAATATGATAATACGTAAGCATATTGCCGGCCTCGAGTTGCCCTCGCGCTGCTAGAAGAGCGACGCCAGACATTTTTACATGACATGATGGGGGCTGGCGAGGGGGCGTAATCTACAGTCTTCTTGTCTTTTTCGCTGTTCTGTAGCTTCCACTATCTGTTCCTCTGTCTTTGCACGTTGTTTGTTTATGATTTGTTTGTTTCTGCCTGCCTGCCTTTCTTTCTTTCATTCTTTCTTTCTTTTGTTCTTTCATTCATGTTTCCTTCTATCTAGCTTTCTTTTTCTTTCTATTTCTTCTTTTTCTTTCTTTAGTTTTTCTCGTGTTTTCTTTGGTTCATGGCGTTTTTTCTTTCGCTTTTTCTTTTCCTTCTTTATACTAGTTTTCTATTTTTTCCCCTTTCTTTTGTTGTCTCTGAGTCACCCACTCACACGATCACATGTGCATTCACGCATATCACACAAAAACATCGCATATCACACAAAAACATCGCATATCACACAAAAACATCACATATCACACAAAAACATCACATATCACACAAAAACATCAGGCATGCGCGGACGGAAACAGGTCATCAGTCTTACCGACTCCTCCCTGAGTTGACACAATGTAGGTCTGGCCCGGTAGCCGTTCATGTCCGGAATCGGCAGGTAGCCATAGTGATCAAGCTTCGGGAGCGACTCCTCGGGGTCATAGAACGTGGCGTCCGATGCGTTGCTTCCGTAACTCCACGTGGAGAAGATGGACATGCGCGGCAGCTTGGACGCCCGGTAATTCATGATGTCATCATCGTCCTCTTCGTCGTTTTCGGGCAGTGCGTTGGCCGGATCCGAGGCCTGATCCAGGTAGCTCATCAGCGACTCCTTGATGATCTGCGGGATTTGGTCGATCATCACCATGGAGCCCTTCCTGCTGGGCAGCAGGTTGACGCCCAGGCCGTTGCCTGGACCGCTGGCGTCTGGCAGGATGGACATTTTCCGCTGGTAGACAGAGATCCTTCTGCCAGCCCCGGCCACAGAGACCTTGCGTTGCTGAGGCAAGTAGTCTTGGGACGTCTTCCTGCTCCCCTTCATTGCGCTTACCATTGGTTTCTTCTCATAGGTGTGATGGCCGCTGAACTTTGACTCCGCGAAGTCGACCTTCAGACTGTGCGGCTCCGAGGGAGTGACTTTGTCTCTTTCCTCCTCCTCGTCTTCGATTACATCAAAACCTATTTTTCTTCCTTCTTTCTTCCCATCAGGTGCTGCCTTCTTCTCGTGAACAGGATGAACGCTGAACTTTGACCCGACAATCCTGGCACTTGTGCTTTCGGGAGCCGAAGACGAGTCCGTGTCGACGTCATTGTCATCATTTCGGTTATCTCCGTGAATGAGATCATGATCTTTCGCAGACTTCCGTTTGGAGGAGAAGTTCCCTGCTTCTGTCTCCGTATCCGAGTCCCGTGCAAGGCGGTCACCGTGAGAGACGACAATTTTGGGGATGTGCTCTTTATCATGGCTTGACGGCAACTTTCCAGACTTCTGTCTCGGCAATGTGTTGCCGGCGCTATTTGTACTGTCACCATCGTCAGAATCGTCATCTACTCTGACTCTTTCGATTTCATCACGCGCGACTCTGTCGTTGCTTTGCTCGTCGTCAGATGACGGACGCCTGTGATGCACCCCGTTCTTTCGGCGCGGCCTTATTTCCTCCACGGAGAAAACTGGAGGGTCTGGGACCGGTATGTTCTCGACGTCGTCATCGAAGGAATCGATCTCTATAGTCGGCACCGTCATTGCTCTGCTTGCCAGCTCGCCACCGTGGTGCACTGGCTGCTGTGAGTGCGTGGCAGGGACCTCCGGGAAACCCTGAACGTTGTCACGTAACGTCACGGGATTTCGACGATCGTTCTCACAACCTGTCACTGTCACTCTGTGGCTGTCGTAGTCCGGGGCGTACCTCACAACAGACTCTGGGGCATCACACTCTGGTCCAGAAGCGTCGGACGTTTGCACAAACACCCTTGTAGGTGTCTGGCTTGGCTGTCTGTCGAATTTCGAGTCCATCCCCTGCACCGACGGCGAGAATTGACCGTTGGTTGGCACTGTACCTCTCACTGACAAGACCGTTTTCTTGCTGTCGTCACTCATTTTCACAGGACAGTTTGTCCGAATGACAAGGATACACAAGCATTAACAGCTGCTGCTTCCTTTCAAGGACATCAATGACGTTCGTCTCCAGCTGCGACGTGGAATTAACAGAATACAGATGAAAATTAAAGGGGAATCAAAACAGTCTAAGATGCAATGTAAATCTGCGTAATTCACACAGTACCTGTGGCATGCTGCGCGCGATAGGATTGAAAGAAAACGCGCCGATCACATGTGGTTTTGTTTAATCCCACGTTCTGAGAAACACAGACTATGTTTTTAATTCTGACGACTCCTTGGCGACACTTCAGCCATTTGAAAGTATTAAAAACCTGCGAAGTCCTCTGGGTTGGTTTGAAATGATCACAAAATGCAGGTCAGTCTGGAACTGCTAACGACAGCAGCACAAAATGCCATCCTACATGATAACCTTATGCTCGGTAATGGTCCTGGGATTAGAGAGGGGAGATAATCTGTGCGGCCGTGGTTGTTGCTGTCACACCCCTGTTGTTAAGGTGAAAGTGACCGTGGTTTCATTTGTGCGTCTTTATATAGCTGCACGTCAGACGGGCCCTCATGCAAATAAGACAACGATCTTCAGTGCATTAAAAAAAACTTTTGTGTTTTGCAATTTTTGTTCTTTAAAGCCGCACTACCGGATTACTAAATGGATACTCCTCCAGATAAATTTAAATAAACTTCGCATTCAGTTTAGGACTAATCAACATGGATTATGTTATTAGTCATTAAAGCAGCTTGCAGGTTTTATGACAAAGTAAATATTTTATACATGTGTGCACAAATGTTTTCCTAAAAC
This sequence comes from Lanistes nyassanus, assembly GCA_004794575.1. Taxonomy (NCBI): domain Eukaryota; kingdom Metazoa; phylum Mollusca; class Gastropoda; order Architaenioglossa; family Ampullariidae; genus Lanistes; species Lanistes nyassanus. The sequence goes on from SMGT01006632.1 coordinate 386,052, forward strand.
ATTTGAGGAGTACTTGCATGCATAGTCATGTCTAGTTATTTTATTCTTGCTTATTTGTTTTCAAAGGATGTATCTATGTATATATAGACAGAAAGAGAGTTTAAAATACAGCTATATACATATATTTGTGCCCGAGTAGCTGGAGGTCTATCAATAATTGTAACTGAACGCCTTGCGCTTCCGCGAAAAATTTATCCCATTTTTACTGTAGCCTATCAAAATGGATCTGGCGCCTTTAACTTTCAGGCGTGCAAGGGGCTGCCTCCAAACGTTAAAAAACCTCGACAAAACCTAGACGCGATCAGGACTGTTAGCCAGAAACCTGTTCTGTCTTAGTGTCAGGAACGTCTAGTGCGGTACACATTTAAAAAGAAGAAAGGAAGAGGGGAGTTCAGAAGCAGGTCAGCCACAGTTTAACCTGTCAAAAAGCGAAGTGTTTTTACTTCGAATAAAATGTGCTGCGTAGTTTCAAAATTGCTGAATCATCGGAGACAAACGTTCTAGAATGTTCTCCAACAATAAAATATTATGGGACTTTAGACATCACGTGACCTGAGAGTATATTCGGACCGGCAGCACCTCGAAATTTGCTTGTTAATTTATTGACCTTGCAGAAAACATCGAAAAATGTTAACGTAACTAGCCCGTGGTCAGCTATCAAAGGTGACTGAGCCTTATAGCAATAAACTCGAAGTATAGTAGCGAAATCGAAGTAGTGATAGGATCCAAGTCCGAGAAACTGAACCAGAGTTAACAGAATTGGAGTTCTGTTGTTCAGTGTACTTCCCCGAGTGGAGATTGTTCAATGTACTTCCCCGAGTGGAGATACATTTCGCGTCCGCTAGAGCGTCTCGATTTACGGACAGTAGTGCTAAGGAGAGCACACTTAGGCCAGGTAGGAATCCGCGGATTTGCCGAGTTTGTCCCTGATTCCAGAGAGCCAAACGACAAAAAGACTCACGTTGTGAAAAGACTGATACTCTCGTCTGTTGTCTACATTAAACGTCAAAGTACGAACTGCAAGTAAAGATTAGAGAGGAGCTTGGGTCGTTGTATGCATTGAACGGAAAGTTGAAATACTGGTGTACATTGAAAGAATTTTAGTAAATCGTCGACAATCACGACTTGACCAGTGAGCCGTGTCGTCGCCCGTCTTCAGTATCATCGCCCGTCTTCAGAATAATCGCCCGTCTTCAGTAACATCGCTGTCTTCCGTGACTGGGACGTCTAAGAAATTTGAACACGAACACGCATTCTCACAGACATCACACGTTTCATTTCAGTAGAGACCGGGGTTTTTTGACACTTAAACACTGCCATTATTAGTCACTCATTGGCCGTGCTATGGACTCATAAGCAACAGAAAAGACGAGACAGAGAAATTTTCTTTACACAAATGTATGAGACAGTTAAAAAAAAAGTATGTTGATTTCCTCTCCTGTTTTGCAACTTTTCGTTCTATTTAAATAAGGGAAGGGTCGGGAAGGTGAGGTGCATCTCGTATGTTTTGGAACATAAAATGTGTTTTGAATGTACGTTGTCTTGTCAGCGACTGAAACCAATATTATTTCTTCGCAAAATTTTAATTAAATTGAGCAAGATGGCTTTTGCTGTAAGCGGTACACCGTGTTACGGCAATGAGTGACATAGATCCAATACTAAATATTTCGACAACTTACAACTTTTACAAGCTGACAGCAGTCATTGTGTGGTGTCCTGCGATCACCAAGTTACTGTAAAATATTTTATACTTCCAAGCGTAAAATTGTCTTCTACGGCAACATTTTAGAATGTTTTTCCCCTCCTGCGCTGTACAGATTCACAGATATTTTCTGTTCCTTTATTGTTGCGCGTATCTATCTGCCCTAATACCATAGACATAATAACTGCCTGTTGTATCTTAAACGATTTTCTAATAAACTGTTAATTACATTTCAATATCTATTCTATTTCAGTCCAAAACATTACAGGATGTCGTCAAGTGTCAAGTTTCAAGTTTCTTTATTCCTTTACCCTCAGGGGGTATTCCGAAAACAAAATGTCAAAGAACACGTCAATCGTAGTTCAACTGACATTAAAATATACATATATTGATATATAAACTCAATGATTAATATACACACAACACGCTCAATCACGCACGCAGATGTACCTCCACACAAAAACGTAGGCACCACCTATTCGTCTATTCATTAATGCACTCTACTAAGAAGTATTTTAACAAAATTCACTATTTTGGTCAATACATTTTTGTTTTTACAAGAAAAGCTTTTATAGAGTTTAAATGTATTTGGCCGGCTCAAGTAGTATGGTGTCAGTGCGGTGCTGCGTTCAGCTGTAAATTTGTCACATATAAAAATATAATAGAATTCATCACATATGTCTTTTCTGTCACACAGCGTACATAATCGTTCATGCCTGGGGATGTCTTGGTGTCGGAGTTTGTTAACAGGGAAGTTATTATCTAATGTCCAGAATTTTAATAGCATGCGGCAATGAGAAGGTGGTAACAGTCTGAGGTAGGGTTCGGGCTTAAATGATGTTTTGAGCATTGTGTAGTTTGTATGGGAGTTTACTTTTCCCTTAACGTGTCGTCCTTGCTCTCGCTCCGCACGACCGCCATTAAGGTGACGACATATGCTTAGGTGGAAACTAGTATCACGGTATTATTTCGATTTTTATACGCTGGCGATATTTTTTTTCCTACATGTAGTTTATGTGTGCCAATCAGAGAAAGCTTACTGAAACACAGCGAGACGTCATGAGGCATGTAACTTCTTATGGCTACAGTGAACGAAAACAAACTGCAGTGGTGGTTGCCCATTGGTTAAAGACACCGGTTTTCCGGTTGCATCTTTAAACCCTGTCGTATCTTTTTTGTGTGTGGATACATCACAGCGCAACTTCTTAAAGATACAGTGAACCCAGCAAGTCAAAGTGATGATAGCCCTATGGTAAAGACACTAGCGTTTCATGATTGAATTTTAGAGGTTCGATCCCCATGGTAATTTTCAACTTTTTTCAGATTGGGATTAGAGGTAGGAGTAGGGTTAGGAATTAGGTAGGGGCTTCTGTTTGCCTGTATAAATTGAGGTCTGTGTTTTCAGATCAAACAGGATGTCTACAGGTTGATTCAAAGTTGGCTCACTTAAGTTCGTACCAAGTTGGGACTCGCCTCAGAGTATATGTAGGAAAAAATTCGCGACCCGCTGACACCTAACCCGACCTGGTGATGACATGAGCGAGCTAGGTGGCGGGTTAAACAAGGGGATTGAGGACTTAATTAAGGCAATAGGGTTGTGGACGGGTCACACCTAGAAGCTGTGGTGCAATCTCTTTGACCCACCAGACCCGAACTCGTGACACAGGATTTCGGCAGATTCGATAGTTATAGCCGCCATATTCCTTCGCTGCGATGACTTGGAAGAGAACGTTAAGTGCCGATGCCAGCGGTGAAACGGTGAACACAAAGTCATTAATTAACTCCTTTTTTGTTTGTTTTTTTTTCTCCAATTCCACTTAATCTCGTTTTGCTTCTTGTTATTGCTGGTCGCTTGGCCTGTTCGGTTTTCGTTATGCTGATGTTTGATCATCGCAGTATGATTCGTGGAACAGTGATGCGGACAGGGGGGATCGATCGTTCTTATCCCGATGACAAGACTAGTTTCTTCACACTGACGGCAGGCACTAAAGAAACAAACGTTTAAGATGACCACCCATAACTTAAACAAATCAAAATTAAGAGGTTACACACGACAGCCTAAATTTGTCCACCATTTACAAATTTCTTTATCTGTAGTCATCCACTTTTTAATTTGTATTTAAGAAAATAGTGCTTAGAATCACATGTTTTTTATTATTTAGAATTGCTGCATTGCTTTATTATTATTATTATTATTATTATTATTATTATTATTACAGTATAGGAATAGGATACATGATACATTTTCCCGAGGTATGCTTTTAAGCGGATGAACTTCTAGATGCAAATCATTTACTTTTGTAATTGTCTTTAAATGTCTTTAATTCTTAGAAACACAGAAATTGAACTTTGTTGAACAAAGGAGGATCCAAGGATCACTAAGATACATTTGTCGTCAGACGCACAAGGGAGATTTCGTCACGCCGTAAACAAAATTTTCAGAAACCAAGGTTTTGCGTCAACAACGCCATACATCTAACGTCACACCCCGTGTAAGGAAGGAGATAAACCCCGCCCCTGACAATCCCCAGCCACTACTTGACACATGACGCCTGGAGGGGAACAGGAGCAAACACCAGGCGGCCAGCCCTGATGCCCACTAGGTGAGGCTGCGGGACTGCGCAGCCTTTTGTTTTTGTTTGTTTTATAGTTTTGCGAACCGATGACAGAGATGGATGTTATTTGAACCCAGGAACAGAGTCTCCGTCAAGACAAGGTACAGCTAGATTTAAAAAACCAAGTCCTTAAAATCAATACAGATCACCACCCCCACCACCCCCACCAAACAACACAACCACGATCACTACCGCCTGCACAAAACATCCATCAACAGTTGCATTAACACAAATCAAAATAATCTCTTGAGTACATTTTATTTATCATTCACACCTATATTCTGGTGGAGTTATTATTTCATTCTTCTTATTCTTCATTCACTACAGGATACAGAATATTGGGCTTGTCACTCGCTATCAGAACTACTTGCTGCATTCCACTCAGTCACTGGAAGAACCAGCTTTTCTTAGTCAGGATAGGGATAGCTACCTTGTTTCTTGCTGTCTTTACTTCTTTGTTTATTTTCTTTACTTCGTTTGTTTTCTTTTCTTCATTTCTTTAACTTTTTATGACCATTCGTCAAGTAGAACCATGAACTGAATGCACAATCAAGATGACAGTGAGAGTTCTCCTCTGTATAAAGCCACCTTTTTCGCTTATTTCACATTTCTCGTCCTTCAGCCACTTTCACGACAGGTACGTCAAGACACTTTGTTGGTTTCCGCGAAGCAGGAGGGTGGGCGGCAGGTCACGTGACAGGGTATCCAGCCACGCCATGTACAGTCCGGCAGGACAGGACTTTCTCGGGACCGGAAGTGTGCTGAAATCGAAAGGCAGACGCAGAAATAGGCCGGCCGTTACGGTGTTCATGTGTTCTGATGAGCAAGACATTATGTTAGTCGCTCAATGTTTGCAAAAGAAAACTATGTCTATGAACAATTCAGGTCAATTTAGTAACCCACACAAAGTGAAGGCTTTTGGGATACTTAAGAAACAGACAGCAGAGGTTACACATATACAGGAGGTTCTGAACTGAAAGAATGTGCGTTCTATATACTTTGCTGAACTTGGTTGTTGCTAAACATGGCCGGGTTCTGCAAAGTAGGATGCACAAAGACAACAGTGAAAGTCTTTCGAATCCCTCCACCCCCCTCTTTTGGCCCAGCGCAAGCCCCCAAGCGGCAACCAGACGCAGACCTGCCAGAAGCCAACCCTGGGTCAACAACTGTGAGCCAACTAGGATTCTCTTTTTCTGACTCACCAACATGTCGCACTCAAAATGCGCCCAATGCTAAGCCGACATGTTAATTAGCGCACGTCCAGGACAAAAACAATTCTGGATAGACAGAAATTCCGGCTGTATGACGTCAGTCGAACGTCACACGTTAGCGTTGCTTCGCAGGCATTGGAAAGGCAGGTGTACTGACAACTAAGTGAAGTAAATAGGTTGAGTTTAACAAAAGAGCTTTACTTTAAGTTTAAAAGTAGGCGGACATAGGTGCGAATGTTGATGAAATGCACTGCACAGGAGGCGCTTTTTGTCATAGTCTGACCAGTGACGTTAATATACCAACAAAAGCATGGCGAAGCAACAAACATGCTAAGTGATGAGTTTATTTTCTGTTTTGAATTTTAAAAGAAGATTGCAAACAAATGCAAGCTCTGTTCTGTTACTTACACCACAATAAGTGAAGCGGCAGTTGAATGTTCCAGAAGTTTCTCTCTTATTCTGATATGTATGTAGGTCTGTGAAAAGATCAGTTCTTCAGTGTCACTGTTTCGTTCATAAAATAAGTACAGAATATCTGGAATTTTTTTCAAATATGCAATAGATGGAAAAAATAGGTTCAAAATCTGTAATCTTGGGGTAACTTTTATACTAAATTAACTGAGACCAGAAGTGGTAAACATTCATCTAAAAATTAGCAAGACTTTTACGCACGGTAAAATCCATGAAAGAAAGTTGATTAACAGTAAGGCGTTTGCCCAAGCGTTCTCATTTTCTAAAACCTGGTTCGAACCTTCTCCCTGTGCGCTTCCAGATCACTGTCAGAGACTCTCCAGGGACAGTCCTCCTGCATCTGCCCGCTGTGTAAACGCCAGGGAAGAACTAATTCCTGAAACTCTTTGTAACTGCAAGCCAGAAACGTGGGCAAACAGACAATGGTACAAAAACTTCTAGGTTTCGGAGGAAAACAAACGTAATAGACGGGGGAAATTCCTAAACGATGCTATGGCCAAAAATGGTATTAAAAATCTTACACTTTTAATAGCAAAAAAAAATGCCAAGAAACAACTTTATTTTGACGTCTTTATTCAAACTACAGTCAGCAAAAGGACTCACACGCTTGCCCTACACGATAACCGGTTATAAAACACGTTTCCCAGAAAGAAAGTCGGACGCAAGCCAGCGTCTAGTGAAGGGGGCAAAGGGGGGATTACTCTCACCTCTTAGGATGGGGCTTTTTCCCGAGATCTGATACAACTGTAATATTAGAGTAGTCGATCCTGAACTTCCTTAGTAGAGCAGAGATGCTGAATCAATCAATCAATCAATCAATCAATCAATCAATCAATCAATCAATCAATCAATCAATCAATCAATCAATCAATCAATCAATCAATCAATCAGTCTATCTATCCATCCATCCATCCATCCATCCATCCATCAGCCAGCAAGCCAGCAAGCCACCCAGCCAGTTAGTCAAAACTTTTCACAACACCGTCAACAATAGTATATTCGTGAAAAATCATTGAAAATTCACGAAGCAAAATGATGGCAATTTAGAGCAATATAACAGTTCTTTTGACGGGACTAGCAAGGTTACTCTGCACATGACAACGAACTTACTTCATAAAGTCTTTCTCTAGAGCGGACATTTTCGTGCCAGCACAGAACACCCGCAATCTACATTTCTGCCACCTCTTGCGGGTCGTTAGTATGTACGGTACCAGAAGCCCTAGACCTGCACGTGGAATATTTATAGAACAACAATCACCTGTGTGGGGGGAAAAGAAAACTTGCGTCAATGTGTGTGTGTGTGTGTCCGTCTTGTGTGCGTGAATGCGTGAGTGGGTTGTGCGCGCGCGTTAGTGCGTGTGTGCGTGTGTGTGTGCATGAGTGTGCGTGTATCCCTTGTTTCTACAGCGCCCTGAGCTCATGTGAGAAAAGGCGCTATGTATACATATTCATTATCCATTCATGAGTGCAAGGAACTGGAATTTCCTGGCATTGACATGCTTCTATCACTACTGCGGAAGGAATGGTCGTTGAAAGTCACGGGTCACGCAATAGAAAGGGGTAAAGAAAAAATATTTCAAATGGTGCTCTGTCCTGTGCAGATCCTGTGCAGATCCTAATGCAGGATATACAGTGCGGCAAATAAAACCCACGTCATTTCTTGTTTATCATGTGCATATCAGAGAAAGAACATTAAAGTAGCCCTACACGTCGGCAGTGTTGCAAATACAATCCACACACGACGACGTCATGAAATTTAAAACTCAAAGATTTCTTTTGTTACATTATTTGTGACATTTGAAGCTCTTACTTGGACATGAATGCTGAAAATGTAAATAGGAAAAGAGACTTCATCTACCTCCGTCATCGAAGAGCCACCAGACATCTATTGTCCCGCGTTGTTGGACTTTCAGTATTTCTGCGCTGCTCATCACGCCAAGAAACTGACTTGACGAAGACTGGAAGATGTCCTTATCCGTCGCATTTTGCGGCTCCTCGTTCATTTCAACATGATCTGATCCTCAGTAAACAAGTGCAAATCTAACGCAGAGTTCACACCTTTATACCGCTAAGTCAAGTGAAAATAACACCCTCCCTCCCCCCACACACACACAGACACACACACATCTTCTCGTCAACAAGATAATAAAAAGAATTTCTACCAAAAAAACTTCCCGCTTGAATTGAATTCGATTTTTACGAATTGTGCATGTTTTGGAATCGTTCGGGTTGGTTCTCAGAGTACCGTCATTTCCATTCCATGTACAATTCAAACCGCGCGAAGTGGGAATGCGAAATGAGTCGTATTGCAAGCAAATGTTTTCAACTATCCCATTTATTTTTTCGTCTACTTTTCTGCTGTCTTTCTCTCCCCCCCCCAACGCTTACCCCTTCAGAGTGTGGCCCTTACCCCCCTGTCCACACATTACTTTCCCACTGATTCAGTTCTTACCTGTTTTCTCTCTGTTGCCCATTTCTTCTCCATCACCATCATTTGAGTTTTCGTTGTCTTCTTTTAGCCTAGGGTTTTCTTCCAAGCCTGTTTCATCTCCCCGGTCGTTAATCTTCGCCTGTGAGTAAGCGCTGTTGTAATGGCCTTGAAGTTGTTCAGTCTTAAACAAAGTGCGAACCGCACCATTTCTGGATGATATTTTTCTGGAACTGATTTTCCCCCACAACAGCCTTTTACATAATCGGCTCTTTTTCCGGGTGTCGTCAGGGTGTGGTAAGACTGAAATATAATACCCGATTAAAAACTTTAACACTGAACAGTATATGTCATTGTCTGGTAAGTCTCAAATATAATGTCCACATAAAATCTTTAACATTGACAGCATGTGTCAGCGCGTGGAAAGTCTGAAATAATTTATCCGATAAAAACTGAAAGTATTATGTCATTGTCTTGTAATTCTGAAATACAATATCTAATTAAAAACTTTAACACTGCCAGCAAGTGTCAGTGTTGGTAAATCTTAAATATAATATTCCCACTTTAAAAAAAACTTCAACACTGACAGCGTATATCTGTGCATAGCAAGAGTGAAAACAATACTAGACAGTTTATGTCAGTGTATAGCAAGTCTGAAATATGATAACAGTTAGTTCATAGGAGTCGATGAGCTCAACAAGCTTTTTGTTTTTAGCCCCTAGCACGTGATGTCACGTGATGAAGCTGTCGGTAATATTTCTTTGTAGTTCTCCAACCTTCGTCAGCGTTGTTCAAGTCTTTGGCACGATCTTCGGCGATCTCATCCACGCTGTTGAAAAGGTCGCCACTAATTTTGCGTGTGTCGAGGGGGCAGGGAAGTCTTAGAATTCCTACCCCGAAGTTAAGGTCAAAGGCATCCCTGTTTGAACAAAAGACAATGTAAACTGTTGCTACAAAGACTGCATCCGCTAAATCGTGTTGGAATGAAAACGACCGCATCTACTAGTCAGTGCGACAAAGCTGTAATTGATCTACCTTTTTTTGAAGGGACACCCATTTTTATGCAAGGCAAAATACATAAACAAATATGCTCGTATAGCCCGTTAGGTAGTGCACCTGATGCAGTGCAGGTACATTGTGTCTGTGGACACACACAGCAACCCACCCTCTCTCCAAGGAAAATTAAAAACAAAACTGATCTTTTCTGCTGACAACATTTGCAAAGTAGCGAAAGTCAGGAACAGCAGACTTTTCTAAAATCTTTTCCCTCTATTTTGTAAAAGCGCTTATGGGCTGTTTGCACACCACATAAATGTAGACAGCATCACTACACAGCACGTCTAAAAAAACTACCGTTGTCAAGAAATAAACTCCAAAGCGTAGGTCACGCAAGGAAGCTCCGTGAATCCCACTCACTGAATAATCCCAACATAGCTGTGTACGTCACTGGGATCCGCCTCCCGCCAGTCGGCCTTGAACCCCAGCAAGACCGTGTTGGGGCGCAGCTTGCCCAGGCCTTGACACTGCAGTTTCGAGGTCAACAACGTCATTCTCATTTACATAACCTGATAGTGTACTTGGTTTCTGACATATACCTCATTTTTCTTGTACGCATTTTTTTCTTTTGGGTTTGTTTATGCATTATAACTCCAATGAAATCCTGGTTCAATACCCTTTATGTAGGCTCTACTTCTCGTAAGTATCGTCATAACTTGAGAAAAGAATACGTTATCTACCAGTTGTTTTTATCACTGGTTGGCACATCACAAAGCTCTACTGATGGTCAGCCAGCCAGCCATCCGTCCATCCGTCCGTCCGTCCTTGTGTTTGATTTACTGCGTGTCGGGATGCCTGTCAATTTATTCATCAGTCATCGAGAGGGAGGGGGGAATGGTGTTGTGATGTATTGTCGCGTCTTCTACCAGTACACACCTGCAACAACGTCCGAACGCCGTGACGTAATGTCGGGGCAGCGAGGCACGTGTAGAAGGCGCGCACGTCACGCTTATGGAGCCAACGGTAGACAGCATCAGTAGACTGCAGGTGACGCATATGCTGTTTCAGGTCGCCCTTTTCGTACAAAACATCCGGTTACAGACATTTCGCAAGACTATCGCATAGCGCGAGACGTTATTACAGCTAGGTGGGAGTGGGGGGAGGGGCGGACAAAGAAAATAACTAGATTCACCAGTCTTCGTTGTGATTAGTTTTACCCCTCTAAGTGTTACAGTCAATATTAATCATTAGTCATTGTGCGATGTTAAACTTGCATTCACTAACAAGCTGTTTTAGCAGACAGCTTAGCGTTAGCACCGAACGAGAACTTCAGCGAGTGTCTTGCTCCCGGTTGCACGCAGTTTACCCCTGACCTCTAGCACGTGCGCGCACAAGAGCAGACTCTGTCGCTTGGTGATGGAAGAAACGAAGTCCACTAAAGCAGGCCTGTGATAAGGACACCCAGTCAGCGCCAGAATCTGTGGCCTGAACAAAAAAAATCTTCATTAGTTTTTTCCTTTTGATAACAACGCTGAATTTCTTTTCTTGCAATCGTTATCTCTGTACTAAACGCTAAATCAACGTTTGTTCAAAAGTAACTTCACAGTTTTATATAGAGTGAGTATGTGCGTGTTTGTGTGTGTGTGTGTAAGCGTCAAGATAACTATTATATTCAGAATATTGGAGAGAAGACCCTGTAAAACTGATAAAAAAAACCGAACTATTATTTTGTAACAGTTCAAGATTCACATAAAACAAGTTTCATCCTCAGTGCGCTTTGCATGTTTTCGTAGCGTCTTGTAACACATTAAGTTTTTATGTCTGTAATTTCCTTTCGTTTCTGCATAATATCAGCCATATTCTATCACGAAAAAAATGTGGTTTTTAAAATAACCTTATTGTATTTTTCCTTGCAGGTAACGAATGTAAAGCTTAAAATGAAACTGAAAACAGAAGATAAACGTAAGGACAAGGCGCGGTTTTTGTTTAGAAAAAAACTGGCCTCCGTTGGCTACTGATCTATAGACCCGCAGTTTTTCTTCGTTAGTTAAACCTAAATCAAGAACTCATGTATCCCATAATGTTACCAGATGGTTGTATTTCGTCAGTTAGGCTTGAAAGGCTGCATGAAAAGACACGATGAGAGATCAGTGTGTGTGACAGGTTCTTGATACTCGACAAATATGCATCCTGCCTGAGACAGAATCTTGTGTACAACGGGCCCATGTCAGTCAATCGATAATGGTTCTCACCGGAAGTTCTTCACGTGTTCACGGACATTGACAAGCCTGAGGGTGGATGTCAAGGCGCTGTTGTAGGCGCGCGCCTGACTGGAGGTACCCCAGTTGACATCTGTGCACAGATACCCATGACACGTTTGCTGACAAAAGGCATCCGATAATCAAAATCAGGGTTTTTGTCTGTTTGATGTTGGGTTTTTTTTTTTACCTACCATGTCTGCATTTGGTTAGTGCGTTATTCGCAAGGTCACATATTCATCTCGACTGTCATCAGCCACGATTTCACAATCAGGTCAAACGTCATCAGAAAATTTCCCTAGTGGACAAGAGAATGTCATTAGAAGGAAAGAGATTTATGTAAGATATCAGGGACAGTTAATGCTATGACGAAATGTTTCTTGCGTGTTTTCCCTGAGTTTAGTATAAAAGTCCGGTTGACGTCCACAATACCATAGCAGCATAAACAACACCAACGTAATCCTGATCATAACGGAATTAGTAGGGTGACCCCTTTATGATCTTGCTCGTGTCTGTCTAATGAACACCTTTTCTACGTCCGCATGCAGACAGCATTTTGCTTATCTGGTCGCCCACCTGGTTTACTGTGCTTGAGATAACCATAAAGTGCAGCGACTATAATGACAGTGGTCATGGCAGCCCACCACTTGAGGAGAAACATGATGACCAGACAGAGAAGAGCTCCAAGAAGACTCAACCATTTGTTGAAGAATCGAAACGATGGGCGGAAACCTGCAGCAACACAACCCACCATCCACCGACACAGTGATTGACATGTGTCATGTCAAACAAGCAGCATGTTCATGAATAGTCCATCACCTTAACTATTGTTAAAGGTAACTTCACACAGCATAGACAATGGGGTTTGATGCTATCTTCCATGGATAAAATCGTTGCTGGCTGACATGTGTGTACAGTCTCTGAGCATACCTGGCGTGTTGGCCAGTGCGGCATCAAAACAGGAATAATTTATTATCAGGAACGAAATCAGGAAAAAGTTGGAGATAATGGGAGCAATAACGTCGAGAGATCCTGAAACAGACGAAAACATGCATCTTGCAAGAAAAATGTCTTTAGAAACAAAATATTTCGTAGCTGGAAACTTCCCCGGGGTTCACAACAACTGACATATTGAAATGTTTCTTAGCTGTTAATCTCTCCTACACTGGAAAAGTGGAAAGCTAGGACTCTTTCTCCCGTTAGCCTCATCTGGCTTTTTCTATAACAAATTTCACTCTACTTTTAACGATTTTAAAACGTAGAAAATGGGAGGTAACTACCGAAACTGATTGTTGTGTTAATGCAGGGGGAGATAACAAGAGAGGAGTAAACGAAAAAAGGTACATGACGAGACCAACAATCCTTGTAATGTGGTCAGTAAAGATGTAGAACCAACCAACCAACCAACCAACCAACCAACCAACCAACCAACCAACCAACCAACCAACCAACCAACCAACCAACCAACCAACCAACCAACCAACCAACCAACCAACCAAATGAAAATCAATGAATGAATGTCGAACCGATGCATGTGATTCCAACAGCAATGAAGAAAGTCAGGATGTATCCTGATCTTGGGTCCCCGCCCTTTCCGTAGCCCTTGGCGAATACGCCAATGAAAGGGAAGAGCTTATCTTTCGCTAAAGCCTGCAAAAAAAAGTTCAGAAAGAAGCAGCTGCAACTGAGCGGACGATACTTACAGCGAGGGGTGGGTTGTGAATAAAGTCTTGTTGTGGATGTTAACAAAAATAGGCTTCGTCTTCAAACATATCAAAAGTGAATGGCATCTGGGAAATGGATGGAGAAACGAACACAAGGAAGCATGTGACCAAACGAGTGAGTAAATGATGTCAGCGTTGAACTCACTTGCAGCACCTTGGGCGCGCTGACCAGAGAATCGAGGGCAGAGGAGAGAGTGGCTGAGAAGATGCCGGCGTAGATGAGTGGGTGGAAGGCAGAGGCCACGCCCATAATCTGCACGTGACAACACACGAAAGCCCGAGGGTCATATTCACATCCATCGCGTGTCTGGTAAATCGCACTGGGATTTGAATCAGGATAATTAAACCCTGCCCTATTCAGTAGATCTCCCGGGATTTAAAGGTAAACGGTCTCCTAAAATATTAACTTAACCTACTGAGTGGACGACGGCATGGCCCTAACTCTAACCTCGTGTCAGGTGACCTAATGGTGTTATCCACCCGTAATGTGATTGTCGACGGATGTGAATGCTCCCAAAAAAATCGCAGCGTGGAGAAGCGTATTATGCTATCAAAATGTTAGATTCTTGTCGTCTTTTCTTATTCAGTTTTGCTGTGATAGCTGCAATAACAAAACTACCAGCAGTTACAGGACGAAAAAATAACAAGAGGGAGAGGAGAATAGAACAGAATATAAATAAATTGGGGGACAGAAGAAAGAAAGCAGAACAAACAAAGGGGGGAGGGGAGGTAGGGATTGTTTCCCTTACTGTGTGCGCGTTGTGAAGGCCGTAACCACAGGTTCTGTTTCCACACGTTTGAATCTCTTCTAAAGTCAAAGTTATGTTGGTTGCTATGGCAACAGCTGGTCCCACTGCGTCTCTGAGCATACAGCTGCCACAGGTCCACACGATGGCCAGGTACACGAGGGTCGTGATCAGGATGGCCAGGAACGTGCCGCGTGGAATGGCAGCAGCGGGATTCTGGGCAGGGTGGGGAGGAGAATGAAAAGGTGCGGAACTTTGATACTGAAGGCAATAAACTTGACGGCAGCACCACACCGTATACACAGAGTCGCCACATTCAGAACCTTCGTGTCAATGGCGTTCCAAGATAATAAGAACCATACTGCTCTACAGCTGTGTTCGGCGAAGCAAGTTTAAATTGTTCCAGAGGTAAAATGAAGAAAGTGAGAATTTGAATGTCGTCACAGATCTATATTCTGATTAACGAAAACTTCAAACTTATCATCAAAATTATACATCTATTCTACCTTTTTGGAAATAGACATTTGCGGAAACTTTAAAATGCTTGTACAATAGCTTTTCCTTCGTGTGAATAAAAATCTTGGCATCCCCCAGAGTAGGTACTGGCAGCGCTCAAACATAGCCGTATGCAGACGTGTGTGCCCAAGGGAGCTTACCGTACCCAAACAAGTAGCAAAGAGGGGGCCGAAAGAAAGGAACTTGGCAGATCCTCAAAAAAGATCGGCCATCCCTTTCTTTATAACGGCGCTATTCTTCACACAGCTAACCCTCGGTGCACAACATGTGCATACAGAGAATCCATGTTATTGAAATCAGCCCGCTCACTAAGCGTGTGTTGACAACTAGGATTCACAGACGAACACAACATATGACAAATACATGAAATCCTCAAGGTGCAAATTTTAAGTAATAAAGAACAAATGAGGACCGAGCGCTTAAATTATCGAAAGATAACTCCAACAAAGGTACTGGCAGCGCTCAAACATAGCCGTATTCAGACGTGTGTGCCCAAGGGAGCTTACCGTACCCAAATACGTAGCAAAGAAAAGGCCGAAAGAAAGGAACTTTCGATAATTTAAGCGCTCGGTCCTCATTTGTTCTTTATTAATTAAAATTTGCAGAGTGTTTGTGTATTAGAGTTCAGTAACGCCTGACTTCTGGTTGGGGCAAATAAAGTGAAAAACAAAGAAAACTTAACCAGCCAAATTAGACAAAAACAAAGTCAGCGTTCTGGGACACTCCCCCGTTCTTCAGGACGACGCAAGCAGGTAACAAAACCTTTCTGTTTGTGTCATCCTGAAGAACGGCAGTGCCATGAAACGTTGACTTTGCCCTCGTCTTATTTTGCTTTGTTACGTTTTCTTTGTTTTTTCACTTATCAGAGATACGTGAAAAGAACTTCTGTATGGTAGATGTAATTAGCATGTTCTAAACAAGAAAAACGTAAGTTGTGTGTACCTTCAAATCACCAGAAATGTTGGCTCCAGCCAGAACCCCTGTGGCTGATGGG
Source organism: Lanistes nyassanus (assembly GCA_004794575.1). Lineage (NCBI taxonomy): Eukaryota > Metazoa > Mollusca > Gastropoda > Architaenioglossa > Ampullariidae > Lanistes > Lanistes nyassanus. The sequence goes on from SMGT01006632.1 coordinate 401,713, forward strand.
AAGAAAATGGCGAAGATTTTGAAAAAGTCGTTATCAGTTCCACCCGATGCCCGAAAATCTGGCCCAAAGTTTTTCGACAACACAGAACCTGAAAGAAAAACATCTTAACTGACTCTGGAGTATGTGTCCGTGACTATCTTCCTCTGTTACTCGTCTCTACATCTCAGTCCGTTTCTGTCTCTGTTCGCGTCGTGTACTCGCGTGTGTGTGATTGTGATTAGCTACGCGAAGGCTGGCTGCCTCTTTTCAATATTTTCAAGGGCGTATATTGTCAGTTTTCTATGATCATTTTACAGTATAGATATTGGGATTTCGGTATTCTCCTGCAAATGTAAAGTATATTCCAGTCAAGATAATATAAGCTAAACCTGCTTGAAGTTTCTCTGCAATCTAAACATTTTGCCCCCACCGCCACCCCCCACCCCACCCCCCTAGCCTTCTCTCAGCCACTAGACTCATAGCATAACCCATTGCTTTCTATCTTCTCGACACGTTTCCTCGCTCCTCCAAGTTCATCTTGATGTAACTGACCTTGATAGCCCACAAAACCGAGCCGTCTTTTGTCCTCAGATGGAGGAATGAAAGTGCCCACGAAATAGTTCGCAAGGGCGATAATCAGGATGAGAAGCAAGACAATCTGTGCCTTGGTCTGGAAGTCTAGGCCCATCATGACGATACACAGCAATAAGCCTACGGTGAAGCAGCCGATCAGTCTGACGTCATGGATGAGGTCACCAGTGATGACGAGACCGTTTTCCTGTCGATGTCCGAAAATAACCCAGCCAGGGAAACATTATCTTGTTGTTTGAAAAGCAATTTCCACATATTGTTTAGCATGAACACAACCTTCGATTTTTTGGTCTCCTGTCCAGGTTGTTACGAAGTGTTTTGGTGTTGTAAAATTGATGTGGCACACCAACAAAACGCAATTCTCTAGATGTGCTGCATCTAAAAGCAGTGACACATATGAGACTTGTATTAACAAAAACAAGAGAAATGACAGTAACATTAGACATGAAGATGCCTAAACCAGTGTATGGACATGCCATAAAAATGACTGGTACAAACGAAAAGGTAAAAGATACATCAGTAATGTTACTTTTTCATATATGTTATCTTTTTTGTTTTCTTTGTCTTTTTATCTTCTGGTTTACTCACATTAACAAGATCTCTCAAAGTCTCGGCAAATCCCACAACATGCATGGCCACAGCTACAGCGTTAGCCAGCGAGAAGACAGCTCCAAGGGCTCCGCCAAACTCTGGCCCCAGGCAACGGGAAGTGACGTAATACGCACCCCCTGCAGCAGAAGGAACAATCGAAATTTACCTCTTTTTCTCGCAGGAATGAATGTGATATGTGCGCCCGTGTCTCAAACGTTTTTTGCGAGAGTAGAAGAACTGCTTCTGGGAAACCAAGAAACTGTCTCCAAAGAAAGGCACGAAAAGGGGAACGACAGATGGGATTACAGATATTTGTTGGAATGTTACTTAGCATCTGCCTTCCGTATACCCTGCGTATTTTACATGCAGCTTGACGAAAGGAGCCTCGACGCAAAACTCATACAACCCAATCTAGAATTTCGATGACAATAAGAAATACAATAACAGCTGAGCAGTTTTCCAGTAGCTTCAAACTTCAAAACAAAACAAAACAAAAGGTGTCCCTGTACTCACCTCCATCCACATCTCCATTAGTGCCGATAGCCGACATGGACATTGCGGTCAGCGTGATGACTAAAGCGGACACCAAGATGATGACAGATGACAGGCCAATCCCAGCCTGCCCCGTCATCCACGTCAGACGCAGAAAAAGCATCACGCCGAAAATGTTCAGCAGACACCGTATCTGACCACATGTAAAACCAAAACCTTCAGAGATGTTCCGCACGGTTACAACACTGGGCTACGGATGGTAAGTGTGGAGATCAAGGGAGATAACCCTGGGATTAACGCAGAAAGATGTCATAAAATGTTGCGTCTCTATAATCGCCCTTGTTCCACGAGCCACACATTACTTAGTCCAGTCACAGATTTTTATAAAAACCTTTAGCAAGGTCAGCTGTGCCCGACAAGTTTTGTTTGTACCAACAGGAAAAGCATTTTGTGTTTTACAGCAAATAATGCCGCATTAAGAAAGGTTATATATATATATATGTGTGTGTGTTATGTCTAACGATATCCAGGGCCGATTATGCTATTTAGCTGCTTCATTGCAAAAGGAAGCGGCAGGAAAACATTCATGTTAACCACCGTTGAGTGATATTTTGTAAGCAGCGTTCCGCCAAAAAAATTCTGAATAAAACTAGGTAGCAACGTTAATAAGCAACAAGTGTGCAATTTTGAAGGAGATTCAAGTTCCTATTCATTATATACAGTCAAGCAGAATGAATTACCAGCACTCCTTGGACCCATCCCAGTTTTGCAGCCTCAGGGATAACTTTCTGCTTGTTGTCTTCTGGTGTATCTTCTCTCGCGCTGGGGATTTCAAGGTCATCCGATGTGTGGAGAGATGGCCGAGTGGGACTCTTCTTACAATAGAGTATTACAGTATTACGGTATTACAGTATTACGGTATTACAGTATTACAGTATTACAGTATCTTTTAAAAAATGCTTTAAGGGGGGACACGGCAGCTCGAACCAAAAAGTTATTTATTCTTTCTACAACCTGATTTTATAAATATCTTAAATGATTATGATAAGATATTGGCAAAAATGATTCTTTAT
>SMGT01006632.1:404801-420121 GCA_004794575.1 Lanistes nyassanus
GTCATAAAATGTTGCGTCTCTATAATCGCCCTTGTTCCACGAGCCACACATTACTTAGTCCAGTCACAGATTTTTATAAAAACCTTTAGCAAGGTCAGCTGTGCCCGACAAGTTGTGTTTGTACCAACAGGAAAAGCATTTTGTGTTTTACAGCAAATAATGCCGCATTAAGAAAGGTTATATATATATATATATGTGTGTTATGTCTAACGATATCCAGGGCCGATTATGCTATTTAGCTGCTTCATTGCAAAAGGAAGCGCAGGAAAACATTCATGTTTACCACCGTTGAGTGATATTTTGTACGCAGCGTTTCGCCAAAAAATTCTGAATAAAAACTAGGTAGCAACGTTAATAAGCAACAAGTGTGCAATTTTGAAGGAGATTTAAGTTCCTATTCATTATATACAGTCAAGCAGAACGAATTACCAGCACTCCTTGGACCCATCCCAGTTTTGCAGCCTCAGGGATAACTTTCTGCTTGTTGTCTTCTGGTGTGTCTTCTCTCGCGCTGGGGATTTCAAGGTCATCCGATGTGTGGAGAGATGGGCGAGTGGGACTCTTCTTACAATAGAGTATTACAGTATTACGGTATTACAGTATTACAGTATTACAGTATTACAGTATTACGGTATTACAGTATTACAGTATTACAGTATTACAGTATTACGGTATCTTTTAAAAAATGCTTTAACTAAAGAATGCTATATATGATTCTGATTAAAAACGCGTTTTTAAAAAACAGTTTGCCATATGCTTTGGTTTTCTGAGGTTTTGAATCCTCTTCTTGTTATAATTTCTTAGCCTCATTGATTACCTTTCAGCTAAATTTGATACCCTTGCTTGTTTTTTGTGTTTGAAACATTTGTCCGCTCTTCAGTCTGTTTACCTAACCATTTGTTAGTCTACCTACCTACCTACCTGTAAGTATCTGCCTATCATCTACCTGAACACGAATAATGACAGCTGCAGAACAAACACCCTGGGTGTAACCTACACAGTTGAGTACGCATGCACTCGCACAATTTCCCCATTCAGTCTTACCGATTCCTCCCTCAGCTCGCGCAAGGTCGGCCTGTCCCTGGCGCCGTCCGGGCTGGACATGGAATAATCTTGGAGGTAGTGATCCGCATGCGGCAGCGCCTCCAGCGGGTCACAGAACGTGACGTCAGAGCGGCCGCTGCTCACACTGTAGGCGGAGAACACGGAGACGCGCAGTGGCCTTGAACTGCTGACCTTGGGTTCCACGTCCTTTTCCTCCAAGATGAAGCCAGTGTCCGAGGCAAGACCAAGGTAACTCTTGAGGGACTCTTCGATGATGTGAGGTATTTGGTCTACCGCAATCACGGAGACCTTCCTGCAGGACTGAAGACTGCTTCCAAGTGGGGTAGTACTGCTCGCGCCTGCATTGCTGACGTCAGAGGCAGACGAAACTTTTCTCTGATGAGTCGACAGCCTTCGGAAGGCGGCCCCAGCAGTACCCATAGGTAGCTGGAGTTGTGAGTCACGAGACGTTTTCCTCCTTCCACTGACAGGGCTTAACATCGTCCTTTTCTCGTAAGCAGAGTGTCTCTTGAGCTGTGAACATTGGCTTGGTTGAAGAATCACACCACTGGAAAGATGGCCAGTGCTAGAGAGCTCCAGCGAAGGGAGACAAATTCTAGCGTCACTGTGAACATCCGAAGCAGACTCAATCTCTCCGTCATTTAGCCTAACGATGACATCAGCGATTGTAGCAGCGCAGCGCACGTGGCAGTCATTTGACTGGGAAGTGGGAGATTGTCCAACAGATTCTCCGTTGCCGTCATCAGCACCGTGGTTTCGTTCCACAGAGATCGAGCCGACCTCGTCAGAGATTTCTGGACCACACAGCCCTCGCGCCTCACTTATCTGTGACGATACCTCCATTGTGTGAACTCCTTTCCTGCGAGACATGTTTCTTTCAGTGTCTGAGGTATACTCGAGCAAATTTACACTTTCTGTGTCTAACGTCGAAGTATCATTAGGAATAGAGAAGTTTTCACTGGATGATGAGATGTTTTCGTTGCAGCTAGAGCCCTTGTTTGCAGATAGTGTTTCATTTCCTTGGGTATTACAAGCAACCAATGAATCTGACTTTTGCATATTGGTCACGCTGTCTGACTTAGCTAATTATTGTCCGTTTTATGCCAGTTTTGCTTCACGGTGGGTCTCAAATTATTATAATATTTTTAAAGCAAAATAATATGCAGAAAACCAGTAATTGATGGTTCCAGGTTAGTAAACTTGAACCAGTCACCGCTATTAAAAATCACAGAAGCATAGCTGCTATCTCAGGCTGCCTTTTCTGAAAACGTTCGAGAAAATGTAAAGCAACTTTACCCTTGTATGTGGAGCAGAAGAAGAGTTTTCTTTCCTCTGAGCTTATATCCGCATCATCAGAAAACTGCCTTCACATGATTCTGTCTGAATGTACTGCTCGTTTTATATGCTTACTGGCATTACGCTGCTTGCAAGTTTATCACTCACGACCACTGGTGGACAAAGCGCCAGTCACCTGTCCCTTTCATCACTTCCCCTCCTTGTCTACTCCTCTTTCGTGCGCACACTCATTATTTACTGAGATTATCCTAAGATAGAGGGACCTGCTCTTTCGGGAAATCCTTCTGACTGCTTTATTACATTTCAGCGTGAAACGTCGGAGGTCTGTCTACTATGTAGCTGTCGGAAGTCTGTGTACTATGTAGCTGTCGGAAGTCTGTCTACTATGTAGCTGTCGGAAGTCTGTCTACTATGTAGCTGTCGGAAGTCTGTGTACTATGTAGCTGTCGGAGTCATAGCTGTTGCTGTTCCTTCCTTCTTCGATGTGGAATTTCTTCTGCGTTTTCCTCCTCTGTGTTTTCGTTGCCGTTGTCTTTATCGCACGCACGCACAAACATGCACACACACATAATGCACGCACGAAGGCACACACAATCCCACACACAAGCATGCATGCACGCGAAAGCACGCACGCACCCACACACACGCACACCCACACGCACACAGTTCAACAATTATTACAGAGCAGTGTTAAGATTATCCTAATGCTCGGCGGTAAGGCTACATCAATATGTGAATCTGCTCATCTGGTCATAACAAACCAATGTCCAGTGCACCTCCCAACCCCCGAGTATCTTATTATCTGTCTCATGTCGGCTTTGAGAACCTATAACCCTACGCTGACCCGACATCAGCCCTAGTCACCTCAACCATTGACCTCCCTCCCTCACCGCTACATAGCTCTCTGTCTTTGTGCTTCAACTCCTTCCCAACCCACAAACAAATGCTTTCTGTCGTCCACTTATTTCCTTACTCGCATGAATGCGCCAGGGAACAGGAGGGTTCTCTAAAGCCCTGCAGACGTTACAGATTCGACTAACAGGCAGGCAGACAGACGAACAGCAGAGAAGGAGAGACAAGGAAATATAGATGAGAGCAGAGAGAGGAGATCGGGGGAGGAGGGGTGGCGGGGCTAAGAAAGGATAAAAGGGAGAGGGGAGTCAGAAAATTTCAAAGAGCGAAAAAATAAAAAAGATGCAAATATAGAAAAAAAGAAAGAAAAACCAAACAAACAAACAAAGCTTTGACAGACTGTTATCAAAGCATGCGAAGAAGGAACACCGGCTGGCAATAGAAACTGGAAGTACACTAGAGGAAGAAAACAATAATATTTCACCCCAAGTAATTTTTAAAAAATTAAGAACTCAAACTGTTATAACGAGAAACATCTGGGCAAATCTCACAACATAAAATCTGACAAAATTTTGTAATACGTCAGAAACTCAAAGCTGTGTTGATGCAAGATATTTTATTGTTAATTTCTGTCATTCACAGATGTCTACCACATATGAACAAGCAGAGGGTAAAACTAAGAAATCATACAATCTTCCTGCTCTAGCTCTACATCACATGCTTAATGCCTTCAAACCCCTCAGTACAATAGCGTGACGTCAGTACCTTGACATCCACGTCTGCCACATTCTTTCATGAGTAACGACATCCTTCCCCAGTTGACCTGCTGACCTCTTACTCACGTCACACTGGAGTATCAAAAGGGTAGAGGGCATAAGCTCCATCGAGTTTTTTTAACAACCAGGATTAGTCTGGGTCACAAAGATCAGACTGGTAAATCTCAGTAATGCATGTCCTCTTGAAAGCATTTCGCTTCCGGACATCGTTTCACATCATCGAGTCAACGGCCCGTGCAAGAGACTGGGCAAACTACATCGCAACATGCAAATTCATTCTATGTACAGTGTGTGCTCTAGTTTCAAGATGTCAGCAATGCAAACAAAACCAAACTGTTGAACTTGTGCAGACAGACAAACAGACAGATGGATGGGCGGGCGGACGGATAGATAGATAGATAGATAGATAGATAGATAGATAGATAGATAGATAGATAGATAGATAGATAGATAGATAGATAGATAGATAGATAGATAGATAGATAGATACTTTTAATATACAGTAATAAAAACACAGCAAACTTATAAGCAAATTTGTTTCAGCTCTAATAATATCGATGACTATAATTCAGTAATCAGTGAGTTTGTAAAAATTCGTTTATCAAATGCCTTTAGTTACCACAAGAGTACCCAGAATTTAGACTTGTGAAACATTTAACCAGCCTAAGAAACTTTCTAAATTCGCTGAACATTACACATAAAATCTAAATATTGATGATGTAATCTGGGATGGGCCTAAGGCCTGCGACAATAATGAGCTGTGCTCAGCCTGATGGATCAGCCCTAGACACCGCATAGCAGTGTCATGTAGCGAAACGAGCAATCACACGACATGTGTAGAGAATGTTACAAAGCAAAAATAAACAAACAAACAAGCAAAACTAAAGTGGTATCTAAGTCAGACATCCATCAGAAGAAATGATGGATGCATTCAGTTTCAATTCTGAGATCATCGCTCTGATCCGTTCACGAGAAATAGGTCAGCACGCTCTCTTGATTTCCGCGAAGCAGGAGAGTGGGGGGCAGATCACGTGTCAGAGTGTCCAGCCACGCCATGTACAGGCCAGCAGGACAGAACTTTCTTGGCACGGGAAGGGTTCTGGAATTTCAAAACAGAAATCGACGACCACTGCACTTCCGAGCCTGTTGTGGGGGACCATATTTGCTTAGGACACGGGAAAAGCTGATTATTTTTTCTACAAATCTTATGATAGGTGTGTGAACGGATGGTTTTGTAAGTCCTTTTCAGCAGTCTGCGGCCCTCACGATTCATCTAAGTCGAATGACAGCGGTCCTAAGAAACCGCTCAAACTTTTCGCAAAATACGATTATTTTATTTCATCCAACTTTATATATATTTTCGCTAAAATCTCGAAGAGGATAAACTTTCTGGGGAGAAATCCTTCGTCAAAATTAATCAAGCCGTGTGTGCTTGGCATAAGACAAGTTTAAAACATGTTACTTACACAACGATCAGACATGCAGATTTTGAATGTTCCAGAAGCTTTTCTCTGACACTGAGCTGAAGGAACAGCTGAAAATAGAAATCATTTGACAAATGTAAATTGTCTGGATTTGTTTCAGTAAACGTGATATTCCGTGGTCCAGTGAATACGTCATGTTGAAAATCACAATATAAATGTAGAAACAAATATACTTCTGGAATTTTTTCTCAGTTCCATATATGGAAATACAGTCATGTAGAACCGTTGAAGACGAAACATTACTTCCCGATAGGCGACCCCCTCATGACGTCACCTAAAAGTATACAGTCGTGTTAGCTCCCAAAAGAAGACCGACATGACATGTTCAGAACGTGAACGTCCTTTTTTATTTGTTTATTATTTGTTTTCTTTATTTTATTTTATTTGGGATCTCTTTTGCCGCGCAAAAGTAGTCTGATGCGGTTCTGGATATGGCTGAAGGCTAGTTTCCTTGACACTATTTCACTAAATTTATGAAAGGCATAAATACCTGCTGATTCTATTTTCATAAAGAGAGCGGGTCCACCGGATCTGCATATTCTCATCATGCAAAATGATTATATCAAACTGTTCCTGGATAGTTTAAAGTATATTTCCCCTCCCCCATTTTTGTACACGAACAGATATCTGAAATCGTTTCTGCATTTAATAGTGTACGCATTCGCACTTTGACGCATATTGCATTCATCATTCCCTATGGTGTCCTCTCGGACAATCCACACATCTCTGCCTCCAAACGCTCATTCTCTTGGCGATGCCAGCCACGTGATGCACAGACAGCGCAAAGGGGGCCAACCTTTTCCTTCCGTGAGCTCAGATCTGCTTCCGAGATCTTCCAAGGAAAGTCACTCTTGTCCTCAGTTTTCTTCAAAAGCCATTGTTTGATCAAACTCCCAAATTCGTCGTAGCTGTGTGAGAAACATTAAATAAATATCAGACATGGAGATAGAGAGAACTATGAACAAGAAGAAGGAAATAATTCGAAGAAAACTGAACGAACGAACGAACGAACGAACGAACGAACGAACGAACGAACAATCGGCAGACAGGCGAGCAGGCAGGCAGGCACCCAGCCAGACAGACAGAGGCAAATATTTATGCAAAACTTTATGCAAACTCGCTAATTTATGCAAACTCACTAATTTATGCAAACTCACCAATGCATGGATATGCAGTAATACCCATGAATATATAACAATAACGCAAGCACACAGCACAGTATGTCTCAAGGCCTCTTGAGTACTCACACAGACGGAAGGACGGGAAACGGCCAACAAGCGGATGCACAGAAAATTGCGTGTAGACATAATTAAAAGGTCTAGCTTTGTTATTTAAAGATAATGCTTTCTTTCAAATACAAACTGGCTGTAATCGTCTTAAACATGTTTTATAAGCAAAGCCAAGTCGGGGGTGGGTTGTATAACCTGATCGTCCTTCCAATCGTAAAAGCATTAGTAAGACCTTTTCCTTTTGTACTGTTACGGGTGGAGATGCGAGACAACCAATCGTACAACCCGCTCTAGATTTGTTCACAACGTCAGGGGAGCATTCATTTCATGCATTTCCAGTACCTGCTTTTCTCTGGCTTTTTTTAAATGTCAGGGATCACTGTAATCTCAGAGTAGTCGATCCTGAATTTTCTTAGAAGTTTTGCCATGCTGGGGAGAGACAAAAGATGATTTTTTTATAGTTCTTTCATAAGGACAGCAAACATAAATCTGTTTAGTTTATGAATCAGCACTTGTAAGTTCCTAATGAAGGTCAAAATGTGACATATTTAGAAAAGAAGAAAAACGGGACACTCTACCATATAATTACTCTCGTAATTGTCAACATCTTTAGGTTTAAATCGTCTTCCATTTTAGATCTTTCGCTGTACTCATCGAAGGTTCAAATTACACCTCTGCAGTTTTCAGACTGACCCCTTGACCCAGAAGTTCACCTGTCGCGGTCTGCCTCCATGTTAGATTTCTTTGTCCCAGCGCAGAACACCCTTAGTTTGCAACGCCTCCACCTCTTGCGTGTGTTAAGTATGTGTGGTAACAGCAGCCCGAGTCCTGCACAGGTGATAAGCCCCCGTGTACTAAACATTTCTGGTCATGGACAGCTACCGAATACTGTACAGGCAATGTCAAGAAACGGAATAGGTGTGAGAGTAGCTGTACGTGTATGAAAACGTGAGAACAAGTGCATTCTACACCGGATGGTTTTACTAGGGTGCACGAGGCATTTTCACGTGTTATAAATTTCTGAGGAAAAGTATATAGATTTCTGCGACTTCTGATCTCTAATAAAAGATCTCTGCAAAATTTACTCTTTAATTTCCTTTCTTAACCGAACGAATGAATATACTAATACCTCATTCAACGAACTAGGAAATACATTCGTCTGGTTAAGAAGGGGCTTAAAAAAGATAACTAGTCTTCTTTTTATGGCTGACCTTTAAAAACATTCTTCTTTGGGAGAACTGTTATTTATTGAAATCCTGTCAACCCTTTAGTTCAACGTGACTTTTTACGATACTGCGAGCAATACACCTGCATGATTAAATTCGACTGCACGCAAGATTGTGTAAGCGGTTTATTGTATTCTGTAAAGAGCGGATGAACATTTTCCTTCACACATTTTAAGTTTGAATAAAGTTTAGAACATTTCAGTGACCATGTACAAACAAAAATTAAACAAAGAACTAAGCTGACCTCCGTCATCAAAGAGCCACCAGACGTCTATGGTTCCGCGTTGTCTGCCCCTGAATCTGTTGATGGACATTGTGTTGTATGAAGGCAGACTGCTGAGCGGTTCGCAATGTTCTTCGGGTACTCCACCATTACTCAATTTCCTTTGCGAACACTCATCTGAATAGACAAGAATTTTTTAAAATCTCCAGTATGTTCTTTGGGGATACTAATTAGCAAGACTGATACCAAATCCCATTTCTTATTACTGCAAGCCATTTATGCACCCAGGTCTTTTATAAATGTATTGTCATATTGCAGGTATAGACTGGCTATATCTAAACAAATTTTCACATTCCTTTTCACAATTGTCTTTAAGAGATAAGATGGACAGCACACCATATTCATTTGTTTCAATTCTCATTTTCACTCGTTTTCCATTAGTCTTTTATATACATCAGTCTTATCTTTGACATTACAGTTGTGATTCGTACCCAGACTTATGTTGGTGAAATCAGTTTTATCCTCTATAAAGACTTTATTGACTGTGCCCTGGCGATCCGGAAACTTGAATGAGGTCAAAGTTGGAGAAGTTTTCGATAAAACTGTTCTTTTGTCTGACTTCGGCGGAAGAGGAGATCGGGACATTTTTTCGTTTCTCAGAGACTCGTCGCTGTCATCTGATTCCCCTGTCCGACAATCATCAGAGAAAGAGTTTCACATAATATATAATCGGCAAAAACCAAACAACAGTTTCTTGGCAGAGAGCGTACGATCTTAAAAAATTACTTGACCAGAAATAAACTTAGCTGTGTGTGTATGATCAGGTTTTTTGGTGTTTGTATCTAAGTAGTTTTATTCGTTTTTTTTCTTCCTTCATTTACAAGTGGTTTTTTTCGTGTGGCAAAACTGTAGGCAAATATGGAAAGTCGTTAGAATTAAAAGGCTAAACATTCTTCATAATATTTTGTATGAGCGGTTTGTACAATGAACCATGAACTCTGACCTTCGTCAAAACTATCAGTGTCATTGTCGAGTTGCCTCAAGGCGTCATCGACTGCCTCTGACCCATCACTGCTGAACTTGTGCGTGTCAAGGCCACCTGGGACACGAAGCACAGCGACACCGTACCCCATGTCGAAGGCGTCGCTAATGGACATATCAAGGCAATGTGTGATCATGACGAAAAGAAACACTGCAGAGTCAATAAATGCAGGGTCACAAGGAAACAGATGGCAGTGTGCCTGCATTTTTCAATTTTTGTCATATTTCAACAAAACGTGTTCTTCCTGTCACGTGCATTTGCATCTGTATACGTAAATATCCATCTACGCTCACTCATTATCTGCTCTCTCTGTCCTCCCCCTGCCCCCCTCTGTCCTCCCCCTGTCCCCTCTGCACCCCCCTCTGTCCTCCCCCTCTCTGTCCTTCTCTCTCACCCTCCCCTTTTCTCTCTCTCCTGCCCTCTCTTTTTCGCTATCTCCCTCTCTCACCTATCTCCCTGCCCACACATATGCACATATAGGATCGTACATGCAAACCTGCTCACACGTGCATTTGGGAACATCACCATGTTCGCGCTCAGTAACCCACAATATGATGCAGCAGAGAGTTGAATTACTTTTAACCTTCGATTTGATAACTACACAGCTAAACACTTCTAAAACCCTTGACACGATGCCAGACTAGCGGCACATTCCTAGTAACTTACACTATAATACCAACGTAGTCGTGCACGTCTTTCTGCTCAGCACTTTCCCAGTTGTTCTTGAATCCCAGCATCAGAGTATTAGGCCGCAGTTTACCCAGCCCCTGGGACTGTGAACAGTGTAAGAACAACCCGTGTATAGGTTCAAAGGTCACAATTTTCTCGACAGAAATAAAAAAAAGTATAATAACGAAAGCATTCACCTTAAAAAGTGCATCTGAGCTTCCCTTTCGTTGTTTGCGTATTATCATGAGGGAAAGTCACAGGGGGGAGGGGGGAACATGGAAAGGGGGAGACGTGGAGGCAGGAAAGGGAGGGAGTGGTCAACTCACCTGCAGCAATACCTTCGCGCCTTGACGGACGGTAGGGGCGACAACATTGGTGTAGAACGCGCTCACCTGGCGATTGTGGAACCAGCGGTAAACGTTAGTAGAACGTAGGTGGCCTGCGTGATCCTTCATAGTGCCCTGGCATGACGTAGTTAAAACACGTGGTGACGTCACAACTCACAGACAGAACTAACACCAGTAACTTACATTTAGCCAAATTCTTTGCGCTTATTGGATACGTAAAAGGCATGATGGGCATGTACAATTCAAAACATTTTTATAAATGATGTCTATCCACTGCTTTCTCTCTGTAGGGTGTGTTCGATTTTAAAAATTACAACAGCAGCCGCATTTTGTAGTTATGTGCACTTTTCAGACATTGGTTCTCTAAATCAAAATCCACAAGCGAAAATAAAGTCTGGTTTCTTTCTTTCTTTCTTTCTTTCTTTCTTTCTTTCTTTCTTTCTTTCTTTCTTTCTTTCTTTCTTTCTTTCTTTCAGCAAGAAATTCAGCTAATACACAGGTTACACCTTTTCTGTCTAGGAAATATTTAATATATATGCAAAACCCACTTCTATCCACAACTATATATAGATATATCCCAAACATAACAAATTGCCAGTGCCCACCTGGAACACCTGAGCACAGATCAGAAGGCTTTGACGTTTTGTGACCGAATATGCGAAGTCCACCAGAGCTGGTCTGCTGCGAGGGCAACCGGTCAAAACTAGAATCTGCGGACTGAGACAGAGGTTTGACTTCAACGTTCCATACAATATTAAACAGACATCAGGACGAATGAAGTCTACAAGATTTATCCACAGCTAGAGCATGCCAAGCGTGCGAGCGAGTACGCGTGATTGCGTGTATGTGTTGGTATGTTTGCATAAATGCGTGTACTTGCACCCATGCATGCATGTATTTGTGGGAGAGAGAGAGAGAGACGGACGGACGGACGGACGGACAAGGTAATACTATCATGTATCTGTATGCATGCTTGTGTACTTGTATGGACATTTGTACGCAATTACAGACGTATCTACACCTGTCTGTGCAAGTACACGTGGAACGAACGTGTACATAGAGCAGATGCCAAATATATGGTGGCTGCCCTACCACGATATTATTCTTCACTCATGCGCTATGGAGATCCATGTTAGGGAGGGGCTGACAGAGGGAGAGGGGGGCGCTTTGCTGATGGAGGGCATGAATGCAAGATGAAAACGCACACAGAGCTTTTGCAGCCGTGTCGTTCTGAATGAGCTCACCGGAAGTTCTTCACGTGCTCGCTGACGTTGACCAGCCTCAGTGTGGCCCTCAGTGCGTCATTGTAGGCGCGAGCCTGCCTGGAGGATCCCCAGTTGACGTCTGTCAACACACGTAACAGACACATGTAATGCTGGTCTTAGTCTGTGTGTGATATAAGTATCGCGACTGTCAGACGGCTAGGCAGAACAGAGGATAAAACTAACCAACCAATGAGCGAACCAACGAACGGATGGACTAACAGGTGGACGAACGAACGAACGTATGTAATAATCAAGCTTATCTATCTTTTCGACCTAAAGTTGACTGCTAAATTAGCTCGTATTTTTGACCGATAAATACTTTAACATAGAGCAATAAATCCGCAGCCATTCCACGGACGGTTTGCAAGCATGAAAAAAGTATATTATTGACAACAATATTTTCGCTGTAACTGGCTCGCGCTGTCTTTAACCCAGGATAAAATCTAGCCTCGACTTTTCATTGCTGCCCCGACCTTTGACCACTGACCTGGTTTTCGGTGTCTGATGTAAAAATAGAACGCACTGACGACGATCACCGTGGCCAGGGCTGCCCACCACTTGAGGAAAAACATGATGACGAGACAGATGAGCGCTCCCAGCAGGCTGATCCACTTGTTGAAGAAACGGAAAGATGGTCGGAACCCTATGCGACAGTGTACGACTTAAAGTACGAATGGATCTTTAAAACAGACAGATATTCTGAGACAGGATAAATGTGTGGTACAAATGGATCTTAAAAATTAAGACACCTCCGTCCCAGTTACCCATACAAACCATTTCCACGACACTGACAAACTATCTCCATGACCCACGCAAACCATCGCCATGACACTGACAAACCATCTCCATGACCATTACAAACCATCTCCATGACACTGACAAACCATCTCCATGACCATTACAAACCATCTCCATGACACTGACAAACCAACTCCATGACCCACACAAGCCATTACCATGACATCGACAAACCATCTCCATGACCTTTACAAACCATCACCATGACCCTTACAAACCTTCCGTGACCCTAATAGGAATTAAAATACAGAAGCTTAGTCACAAAAAATAAAAAAGGATGAAATCAATAAGAACTGTGAAAGAAAAACAAGACTAAAATTCGTATCGAATAAGCGAAGGAAAGGTATAGCCTACAGGTTAAGAACTATCCCCACCACTAAACACACGCATAAAGAATTTATCCAAGATTGTAGTTATGCAAATGTACTTCAGTCCCTCAACTCCTGTCTCTCCGTCCACATCATCTTATCAATCCTGCTAAATCTCTTGCTTTACTCGCCATGGGCTGCCGTCTCCGTATTTTCTAGTTATAGTTTTTGACTGACCCTGATCCCACCGCGCGGTGAGGCTTCCTATACTCCCCTTCATTAATACTATGATGTTACCATGTGATCATAAATTTACCTGGAGAATTAGCGAAGGCGGCGTCAAAGCACGCAAAATTGATCAGTGTATACGACATGAGGAAAAAGTTGGAGATTATTGGAGCTATCAAATCAAGTGATCCTGGAAAAATAAAACAACCAATAAACCTCCTGAAAAAATAAAACAAGTCATAAATTACTTCATAAGAAAGGTGAACCAGGTAATAAACCTCCTGAGAAAAATAAACCAATAACTTCCTGCGAAAGACAAACTGAGTTGTAAACCTGAAAAAAGATCCACACACACACACACAAATGTTGAACTATCGTCTTTTGTGTTCTTTTGTGTTATATATTGAAGATATTTGAGAAATGCTACATAAGAAATTTGGGAAAAGCATTTAAAACATAGATCAATAAAGTAAACAACAAGTTAAAAGAACGCGTAAAAATGTCAACTGACACGAGGAAAACATCGTATTAGCCAAACGATGAAAGAAACTATAGACGTTCCGTGACACATGACTGAAAGAAAGAGAAGGAAAAATCTGAAATGTAGACAAGACAACAGACCAGAAGAAAACAGCAGCAGCAGCAAGAAAGGAAACGAGAAGACAAAGAAGTCTTCTTACAACAACCACAACAGTAATAAAAACATATCAAATCACAGTAAAAGTCTGTTTTTGACATGAAATGAAAACAATTACCGATACAAGTAACAGCTACAGCAACGAAGAAAGTGACGATGTAACCAAGTCTTGGCTCCCCGTTTTCACCGTAGCCCTTAGCGAAAATTCCAATGAGCGGGAACAGTTTGTCCTTGGCCAGGGCCTGAAAGCATCGGTGACTTGTTCTTCAGCAACAACATCAACAACCGTTATAAAGAGATGGAAAGCCTTCTTGTGCATAGTTTGGTTACCTGTATGTTAATGCAAAATCTCGTGCTTGCATTTATGTATACAAATGAATGCCTTATGTGAATTAGGAGAAATCAGGGGTGGAGTGGGGAAATTATTTCTGGTGATTGCTTCAAATGGCATCGCGTTTCCAGAAACGAGGGGAAGAGAAATCTGTGGAGACATATGCGAAAACTGCGATAAACAGAGACATTAACAAGGAAGGAACACAGCAAAACTTTAATGGCATGTACGTTGTTTAAAATTAAAAGATGTATATCACATCCAGGTACAGGCACAAATGTCCCAGTTTAGCAGAAGGATAAAATAAACGAGAAATATAGAGAAATATGGAATTACCAAAAATAAACCCATAACGAGAATCGGGAAAACGAGCAGACGACGAGATGTTTTAAAATAGATATTTTTCTCTTTAATCAGCTTACCTGTAATACCTTGGGTGCGCTAACGAGACAAGCGAGGGCAGATGAAAGAGTGGCTGAGAAGATGCCAGCGTAGATGAGTGGGTGAAAAGCAGAGGCCACGCCCATAATCTGTAACACGTGATGTGACCAGTTATTTCGCACGAGGCACCTGGCGATGGAGTACAATTCTTTGTCTCTGTTTCTTCACTAATACAAGCTGCGCTGGTGGGGAAGCTGGGAAGGCTACAAAGCAAACACTGCGTGACAAACATCTGGTTTGCTTTGTGGTTTTTTTCAGGTATAATTGTAACACAACTCATAAATAACTTCGATGTTTTCACACCACCGAGAAAACACAAAAGGGGGTGGGGCAGAAATAGAATGAAAGAAGAAAACAGAGAAGAAAGAATTTAAAGAGAGTACAGAAAGGATGTAAGGAGCGAAGGAATGCAACAACAAACTAACTAGGATAGAAAAAGCCTGACCCCATGCGAGTTCTGAAGCCCAAATTCGCACGTTTTGTTTCCACAAGTGCGAATCTCATCCAGTGTCAAGGTCACGTTGGAGGCGATGACGTCAGTG
Source organism: Lanistes nyassanus (assembly GCA_004794575.1). Classification (NCBI taxonomy): domain Eukaryota; kingdom Metazoa; phylum Mollusca; class Gastropoda; order Architaenioglossa; family Ampullariidae; genus Lanistes; species Lanistes nyassanus. The sequence goes on from SMGT01006632.1 coordinate 419,561, forward strand.
CCCACTGCGTCTCTGAGCATACAGCCCCCGCAAGTCCACACAATGGCCAGGTACACCAGGGTCGTGATCAGGATGGCCAGGAACGTGCCGCGTGGAATGGCACGCGACGGATTCTGAAGAGAAAGCGTTAGTATTTACGATCAAATACCTGTATGCCAAATTACGTAATGCAGGCTGATGTTCGCAGTCGCTACACATCCGGTCTTGAAAGGCTTCATAAAATATTTAAATATGTCAAATGTTTGAGGATTCTAACTCCAAAACAAAAAAATACATATACGAACCATCGAAGCACAAATATTATAGGTAGGAATGTAGCATACGCCCGTCTACCACAGCCAAAGATCTAAATGGTACTTACTTTCAAGTCACCGGAAATATTGGCGCCCGCCAGAATACCGGTGGCCGACGGGAAGAAGATGGCGAAGACTTGGAAAAAGTCGTAGCGAATCCCATCGGACTCCCGAAAGTCTGGTCCAAAATTTTCCTGAAAGACTGACCCTGGAAAACAAATTTCACTTGCGAATATACCTCATCTCTCTTCCTCGCCACCACCCCCCC
>SMGT01006632.1:442075-452921 GCA_004794575.1 Lanistes nyassanus
CATCAATAAAATGGCAAAATAAAAAATGAATCCTGACAAATCCCCCCCCCCCACACACACACACACACACACACACAAAGCTTACAACCGTAGAACCCTGTAATTAAACAATGAACAGCCCCGCAGACAAATAGTTCATTACTGAATTTAGTCGCCAGTCTACTTACTGGATGATTCCAACGTATTCGTGGACCTCTGTCTGGTCAATCGTCTGCCACTTGCTCTTAAAGCCCAGCAGCAAGGTGTTGGGACGCAGTTTGCCCAGACCTTGGGACTGCACACCAGAAACAGGTCGCTCATTACCGATTCATTATACAATTACTTGTTTATTTCATTATTTAATTTCGAAATTCTTCGCATATCTACAAACACCGTGCATCAATACGGTTTACCTGTACTCAAAGAGTGTGAACGTACCTGAAGGAGAGCTTGCACGCCGCTCCGGATGGTGGGGGATGCGAGACTGGTGTAGAAGGATTTCACGCCACGCGCGCGGAACCAGCGGTGCACTGCTGTGGAACGCAGGTGGCCGAGATGCTCGTGCATGTCTCCCTGCACACAAACACACAGCGAGCCGTCAGCACGCGTTTAAGGCAGAACAGTACAACTCTAGTCTGCTGTCACTTCGACCAGAAAAAGGACTTAACGAAAGACGAGCGAACGGGATTTTTCAACTTGAAAGCATAAGCATAACCTGCATAGGCCAGGCATCACGCCATCTAAAGACCATAGTATTCTAGACGAGTCAAGCGACAGCATCTTCAGGCGAGAGGCTGTAAAATGTTATTGCGAGTCTCTCACGAGGTACATGACACGACTGTAAGCGGGGAAAGCTATCAGCACATGAACGCCGAGCAGCGCAATAGTTTGCCCCGATTGACACTAATGGTTACGAATCGTTTAGAAATAAAAGGGGACGTAAGTGAAACAAGAATTCAACTGACTAGAAGTGTGCATGAAAGTGGCACCTAGACCCCACGGACCTGAGCCCCCGCACCTGGCTTTGCACCATTATGTACAAAGGTAAATGCAATGTTAAAATGCTACAGCCATAACGCTTTCAAATGCTACAGCCATAACGCTTTCAAATGCTACAGCCATAACGCTTTCAAATGCTACAGCCATAACGCTTTCAAATGCTACAGTTATAATGTTTTCAAATGCTACAGTCAGTGTTTTCAAATGTTTTAGTCAATGACTAAAACGAAAACAAGCCAGCCATTTAGAGGAAAAAAGATTCTACATGTTTTAGTATTTGTTGCAGATGCGGATGGACATTTGCTGGATCATGGTAGGTATTGTTAAAGAAACAGAAATTTAACAAAGTTAATTTTCTTGTCACACGCACTCACTTCACACGCTCTAGCAAAACAAAAAAAAACTAGGGGAGGAAATTGAGCCTTCCCTGCTCCAAGGGACGTTAGTGGCAAGACCTGACAGACCGTGGACCTCACTGCCCCGTCAGCCAGAGGCAAGCATGGTCAACACACCGCAGCGTCAAGTCTGAGGGCCGACTGCTGGAGTGGTTCAAATGAGGGTCGACCACAAAAAAAGACGGGACCAAAAACAAATCCCAGTCTGGAACCCTGCGAGGGGCCGACCCTGGGTCAGCGCTATGCCAGGGATGGCGTCTGAAGTGAGGGAGGAGTGGCCAAGAGCCAAGCTGGCAGAGGGCGGTCGTAAACGCCAGATGGCTGGGCAGGTCCACCACCCTCGAAATGAAGGGATTGTTCCCGTGGGACCGCCACCACAGCACTCAACGCTGCCCGTGAGCGTCATCCACCCTGTTCGTGAACACGCAATGAGCGGTGTGCAGGAGTGTCAGGGTGGAGGTGGGAGCACAGCGATGCCTGGCATGCTGAGCTTTTAGAGCCATGCGTGCAGATGGAGAAACTGGGGGTGTTTGTGGGGGATGCTGGACCACAGTTGAAGTGCCTCGACAGACAATCGGAGGGGGAGGGGGTTTCCCTTTGACAACCGCAGCAGATCCGGAAACCAATGCCGCGCCGGCCACAGAGGCACAACGAGAATTAGATGGAGACAGTCGATCTCCATCTTCCTCACCATGCGGTGAAGGAGGGGCAGGGGTGGAAGGGCATAGGCCTCCAGCCCCATCCACGTCAGTGAGAACGTGTCCACTGCCCAGGTGGACGGATCCGGAAATGGGAAAAAAAAACGCCGGAAGCCGTGCACTGTACCTCGTCGCAAAAATCCACCGGCAGGTTGAACTAGTCCCACTCGCGTGAGCGTGAGGTTGGGAAGGGGGGCACTGGATTCTGGCTTACGCACTGCAATCCACGCCGACGCCACTGCAAAATGCACGACGGACGATTCGAGGAATCGAACAGATAGCGCCGATGGGGCCATGAGGAGGTGAGGACGAACGGGACACAGGGGAGATGACCGCAAGAAAATCCGCCAGCTTGGTCACTGTACGAGAGAGAGAGAGAGAGGATGCTGCTTAGGTACATCTGTACCCATGGCAGAAACGGGAACGTCCACCCCCACCCCCCAGACACCCGGAAGGCGTGCGAGGGGACAGCGGAACCCCACCAGCCCCAAAAGGAACCGCCCCAAAAGGAACCGCCCAAGCGGAAGTGACTGGGGTAAGGACAGGAGGGGATCAGAACAGCTCATGCACATCCATCCCCGAGCCACGAGGCGGCCATACAGCAAACAAACTAAGATGGGAAGAGACCTACAGAAAAGAAGCTAAAGGAACAAGGAAACAGAAGAACTACCGAGTAACAGTCTAATATTACTGAAATCTACTAGAACAAACCAGGCAAAAATAAGCAGAACGAGATTAAATGACGAATACCACATGATGTACACAAATCCACTAAGTTGTAGCTGTGGTGATATGTTTAACACTTCGCACGTACTGTTAGAGTGCAACCTAAATAGCAAAAAAAGGGGAAACCTTAAAGAAGAACTAAACAAACATAAACTAGCACTAAATTTGAAATCAGCCCTTCACGCACCCAAAGATCTATGGCAGCACATACTTGACCTTACAGTCAAAGTACTAAATAGGTATCCTGATTGAAGACATCTAAAAAAAATTTTTTAATTAAAAATCAAAGCGTCATTTAAAAAGGGAGGGAAATATAACCCTAACCAAAAAATAGAATATAAGGAAGATGCAACGTCTAGCACTTAGGGATAGGTCAATAGGAAGCAGCCAGCAGGGACAGCGACAACAGCAAACCACAGAAGCCAGGACACCAGAACAGCCTCTACCACTACCAGCTTGGCCGCCGGAAGTCAGACCACGCCCCCAGCCCCCTATCACCACCTTCCCCTCACCCCTATAGTGCGAAATCACTGACAGGTAGAAGCACTTTCCCTAAACAAACATCACGTCATTGCAGCCATCAGTCTGGTCATTCTTACAGTGTGTATGGATTGGTCAGACTCCATACGCTCCTAGCCCGAACTCGCCTCTAGATGGGAGCGAAGTCCGTCTAAATTATCCTACCAGCAATGGGATTGAAGGTTGTAGTCCTAATTAAGGAAACTTAAGATATGGAATGACTAAGGAACTTGAGCAAACGTTAACCAACCCACCTTGAGAACGTGAGCACATATCAGAAGACACTGACGCTTGGTGATGCTGGAAGCCAAATCCACGAGTGCTGGTCTGTTGCGAGGAAAGCCCGTTAGAACCATAATCTGCGGCCTGCAAAGAAAACACTTAGCTGTTGCGGGTACCCTTTGCAAAAGCTGTCTGACGATGCCCGACGCATAATATATCGTAGGTATGCTTTGCTTTAGTCGCCATAATGTTGGGCAATGGAAATACCGAGTGGATATTCTGGTATGTAAAAAAGATCCGAGAATATTGCGGATAGATGAATTATTGCAAGAAAATTGCTGTCATGTGAAAACAAATGTTCTTTGTCTGCTTCAACACAGAAAAAAAACTTAAAAGTGTCAACTATTGCATCCTGTTATGACGCCGATGCTCTTTCTGGTAGGAAAAAGTTTCCAGAAACCACTGTGACCTCTGTTAAATGAGGGAGAAATCTTTAGCCGTCTTATAGTATATAAAATAGAATTCATAAATAACGTGTTCAATAATGTAAAACTGGCCATCATTAAAAAGTTTGTTCTTACCGGAAGTTCTTTACGTGTTCTCCAACATTGACTAGTCGCAAAGTCGATTTCAGAGCCTCGTTGTAGACTCGCGCTTGTCCAGACGATCCCCAGTTAACATCTGAGAAGAATGTCAGATGCTGAGAGTGCAAGTCCATGAAGGGGCAACTGTATTTATTGCAACCTTAAACTGGTTGGCTACCTCACAAGTCCCGTTCTTTCAATACGTTTCAAAAACGTAATTCCACAAAGAATGCGAAGATTAAAGTGACGAGAAAAGTACTAGCATCGAAGGCAAAATTTAAAAACAGAAAAACGAGGAAAGGAGAAGTCTACAGACGAGAAAAAAACCCACCAACCTGGCTTTCGATATTTGATGTAGCCGAAGAGAGCTGCACAGACAATGACAGTGGCGAGAGCGGCCCACCACAGCAACAAGAACATGATGACCAGGCACATCAGGGCTCCCAGCAAGCTCAGCCATTTGTTAAAGAAACGGTAAGATGGCCGAAATCCTGCCACGAAGATATAAAATACTCTTCATTCACTTACTTTTGAATTCGCGAAATCATAAAACGTTTCTGCAGATTTGGTGCAGTTAATGAAATGTCAGAGGGATCTTGCTTTCAAGTGCAGCGAATATTTCAATCAACGAACATTAAAACGTCCCACTCAAGACTAAGCTGTTGGGAAACTGCTAGACACTCATTTCAATTCGTCTAGTCGCCATGCAAAACGTTTGGCACTGCGCATGCGCCTTGACCTCACCTGGCGACTCCACCAAAGCCGCTTCGAAACAGGCGTAGTTTATCATCATGAAGGACATGAGAAAGAAGTTGGAGATGATGGGAGCAACTGCGTCAAGGGAGCCTGCAAAAAGCAGTCGAAGTCATCTTTAGCAGTTTTCTAGTTCCAGCTGCCCTCTATGAGACTAAGCAGTTATGTACGGTCAATAAAATATGTACAGTAAATATAGACCTGTCAAATATTTCTCCCATCGGCAAGCGAAGTGTTAAAATAGAAAGGTTTACTCCACTTCCCAAAAGAATTCCTAGATATTAACGTCATGTGCAGCACTGTCGCGTGCTCTACATCGAGAGTAATGAATACGAGTATCTGAAATTACAGGTATAATTAATACCGGCATCTGAAGCTTAAGGGGTCGGGGCTCAGTGTCAGAGGCAGACAAAACAAGTCACCTATGCAGGTCACACCAATGCTGATGAAGAACGTCAGAAAATAACCTCGTCTTGGGTCGTCTCCCTTGCCGCTGCCTTTAGAAAAAAAGTCGATGTGAGGGAACAGGTTATCTCGCCCCAAAGCCTGTAAATAATAAAAGGAAACACTTGGTATTGTCATGACAAAAAAAGTTTGATGGCATGAAAAATAAACGTCTTGTGCGGCTTTTTTTCCTTTTTGGTTCACTATGTAAGACAACCAAAAAGTTTATTTATGTAATGGCGTCTATTCTAGAATAAGCTTCTTGAATTTCACGAAAACCGTATAGTTTAAAATTCCCTCTATTCGCTCGTCCTTGGAGCGAACAGCTTATCCCAAGTTCGCCGAAACAGAGGCAGAAAAAGGACTAGGCTAAACTCAGGAATTGTGCATAGGTTAGGCTATATCTTGGCCCTCTCGAAGTCTTTCACTTTTGAACAAAGTGACAAGAGATAACATTCTATCAAAAATATTTTAATGTTTTAATATTTAATGGCTGCTAAGCATTTTCAATGCCTGGTGATTTTCCCACGCGATTCTGAACCGATTCTCTTTGTCCCCTGCCAGAGTAAACTGCGAAGGCCCTTATCATTTACAGGTGTCCCTGCACCTGTCTATGGACGTCACGCCATTAAAGTGAAATACGAGAAGAAATACATTTAACAAGAATTGAAAAGGTGTCGCCATCACCATTGTTGTTAGCGTTTCAAAGGAAAGGTGGGCCACACTAGCTGCAGACACAAACGACATTTTGAAAGTTATCAGCTTATGTAGATACGTGTTTACAAGTTTGGCGAGGGTCTTTTTAATTCCCCCCCCCCTTATGCTTACAAAGCGAATTTGACTAATGTAGTAATTCGATACACACTGTTTGTACAGACTCACTTTTGTGGACAAGATCTACGCGTCTTGAAAAAACGCGCTCTGGGGGCTGCCCTTTGCTCTTTCAAATTCTGCAGTAGTATCGGTTTCTGGCCTTTTAGTTTCATGTCTTTCGCACTGTACTGATGCTAGTTCCCCCCGCTAGCTGATTAGTTACGCCAAAGCAGTAGCTATCCACATTAATACCTCTTTAAAGCCGAAATTCTGATTACCATAATTATCTTAGTACGCACAGGATAACTGGTCTTGCGGTTGAAGGTACAGAAGCTGAGACAATATCAGCGGAAATACGACCTGAACTTATCCTGTCAGAATCAGGCTGTGAAGAATACGATACTCCTGATAAGATCATGCACAACTCAAGACAGCCGCGCTAGAGTTTATAAATGGATTCCTGCATTGTATTTGGTCTTACGGTTTGTTCTTTATAAACTCTAAAACCAGGTTCGCACGATATAATCATCCACCAATTATAAATAAAGAACGAGTACATTTGCAAGATAAAATTTTAAAGGGGGAATTTCATCTAAATAGGATTAGAAACGTGGCGAAAAACATCCCGGCCAGTTTTAGTAGCTAAGGAAGCTCTGTACATTTTCTCCCTAAACAAAAAAAAAATAACACGGGTGCGTGACGGGAGACAATTTCATTGCAATAAAATTAAATTCTTGGTGCACGCAATCGAGTTCTTTGTCATAATCTTCATTTCGCCAAAACAGGAACCACGATGGCTTAGCCGATAATTTCATAGAAAACTGACGTCACAAGCATTTGTGTTATTGCTTAATCTTTGCAGCATAATCTCATTGATGGTATTGAATGGGACATAAATTTATAAAATTTATTTATGTCCCATTCAATACCCTTTAAGCTCGACGAAAGCTCTTTTCAAAGGAACTTACCTGGAAGATCCTGGGAGCACTAACAAAGCAAGCAAGGGCAGAGGATATGGACGCTGCAAAGACACCGGCGTATATGATTGGCTGAAAGCCACACGACACGCCCATGATCTGCAACAGGTAATTTCAGTTATCACCGATTTGCGTCCCAGGGTACCCAACGAGAATGAAAACGAGCGCAAGACAAACGGTAGGGGTCGGGTGGTGGAAGAGAGACTGCAAAGATTTGACGAACAGTAGAAGAACGATTAAGTTTATGTGGTTGTTTAATGTCATTGACAACAAAGGGAATCCGACGAGGGGTGTGAGAGGAAAACAGGATGGCGACGAGGCACATGAAAGGACAAGACAATGAAGCCGAGGTGACAAAACGAGAGAGCTACTGGGGAGGGGGGCAAAGGAAGTCGGGAGAACAAAATAAGAACAGTGAGAATGAGGGAGGACAAAAACAAACTCTTCCATTTTCTGGAACACAAAAATATGGCGTGGTGAAGAAGTCAGAAGGTCAAGGCTCACGTCATAGGAGTTGACGAGCCCGTACTCGCACGTGCCGTTCACGCAGGTCTGGATCTCGTCCAGCGACATGCTGACGTTGGGGGCAATGCCGAGAGTGTCCCCACCAGCGTTCCTGACCATGCTGGCGCCGCACGTCCACACGATGGCCAGGTACACCACAGTGGTGATGAGGATGCCCAGAAATGACCCCTTCGGGATGTCGACCGAAGGATTCTGCACACAGGCAAGAAAGAGCATTACTTAAAGTATTCAGACAAGCCTAACGCAGCATTGCAACAAGTGCACCAGACCTCGACTCCATTCCGACATGAAACTGCCAGCAAGGCCAGCAAGCCGACAACTCTAACCAGACGAGAATATCAAATCTACGAAAAGGCAATTTTTAAAAAAGTAACCGCCTGGCAAAAATAGACTTTGGCAGATATTCTCTCCACCCCAATACCTGTTATTTCGGTACGTGGAATTTTTTGTGAATTTTTAATGTAAAAAATAGACCACTGGAGACGTTCTATTCTACAGGCTTCATTCAGCTTTGAGTAGTGTGGATCCCACTGCATGGATCAAATCAATTACTCCATTCTTCAATGTTTAACTGCATGAAAAGCTTGAAAACAGCAAAGAACACAGGGCCATCTCGAAGGACTTAAACACGAAGACATGTCCGAAGGCCGTCGATTTAAATATCCCATTGTAAGTTAAGGCAAACTCGCACTTTGCTGCCTACATAAACTTCTCGCTTTGCCATGTAGCATCAGCCATAATTTATGGCCGATATTTAATTTATGGCCGATTTCACACGATGTCACAGAACGACTTTTGCCAATCGAAAAGCTGGAATATAGTCCAACCCATTGTAATCAACAATCCAGCAATCTCCAATTAAAGAATCCGATTATCAAATTAAAAGGAAGACTTGTGATGCATAACCCTGCCGAGGCTTAGGCGACAGTAAGTCTGGAGAAATCCTTCCTTGAAATTACTCAAACGTACACGGCTGGGGTTGTGCTTTAGCACAGCATTCAGTAGGACTGCACAGTTTTCACAGAGTTGTGACCGAGACCAGTTCTCGAGGTCGTACAGGGAAGCGTTATTCGATGCTCACATATTTGCCCGTTTATTTTGTACTTCCCCTTGTCGAACCCACCTACTACAGCAACCCATGCCAGCAAAACTCGAAATTTCACAGTGTATGAACGCAAAAGAACACTTGAAAAAGACAAAGAACCTGCAGAGACTCAAGTGAAGTCTAAAAATAGTTGCAACGTGCAACCTGTTGCATTCGGGACAGACAGTTCCCGTGCAACCTGTTGCATTCGGGACAGAGCGTTCCGGCGAGTCAGTAGACATGAGCTTCAGCTACGATTATCACAGTGTGAAAGTGAAACTGATCTCGTGTAGAGGCTCCGATTTCTTTGCCGCCCCTAATTCCAGCTCACCTTCAAGTCCCCGGAGATGTTGGCTCCAGCCAAGATGCCGGTAGCAGACGGAAAAAAGATGTTGAAAACGCTGAAGAAGTCCTGCAACTTTCCTTCTTGTACGGTATAACCTGTGCCGAAGTTCTGCGAGATGAGAAATCCTGAAAAAAAAGAAATTTTTTGCACTCGTCTGATTTATTGTATCGAGTATTGTGCACTGTTTTAATAGGTGGTAACATGTAATAAAAGCTTGCTGTGTTAGGACTAAATTACATTACTATGCTAGCTAAAGGCAAAGTTCTTTCACCAGACCAAGTTAAGTTTTTACTTGCACGAAAAGACTTTTCCAGATGCCATCTTAAGACTATCACCTATTTTAATCGTTTAAACGTTTCTTCCGCAAAAATGAAATACGTACTTTAAGCAACGTTGGTGACCAGAAAATGTTAGAGTGGCACCGTTTTGGAATAAACTACCAACTTAAAAGAAAAAAGAGTGACTGCCGCTTGGAGGAAAGTCCAAATAAATGTAAAACAAGGGAACTGGACCAAGCTAGAACTGGACAAAGACGAAGACAATCTACATGTTTCGGGGCACTACCCCTTCATCGGAGACGACACAAACGACGAACAAACAAGATAAGACTTAGCTGCAGTAGATGTGGCGCGTGGGCTGCATAGCAGGAGAATGACCAAGGGACAGTAGGAGGGGTTAAAAATAGGGGCACCCAATCGCAAGGTGGGTAGGAAAGGGTGGGGAAGTGTAGGGGTTGGGGAGTGGGCGGGGGAGAGAAACGCGTGGTAAGGGGGCGTCGGTGTGCGAGAGAGAGTGGGAGGGATATTGCACGGGGTGGAGCCGCAGGAGGGGGGGGGGCCTGGTTAGCTCAGTTGGGAGAGCTACGGACTAGCAGATGGAGGTTGCTGGTTCAAATCCTGGTGTGGCCAAGGATTATTTCCTGGAGTTAAACATTGCGCAAACTCCATTCGGCCATCTCCCCGCACATTAAACTGCCTGTCCGCACTGGCCATCTTAATGCAGCCATCAGTCTGGTGGTTCTTTCAGTGCATAGTTTAGTAATAGTGCCCCCATAGTGCGAAATCGCTGCGAGTTCGAAGCACTGTCCCTCTAAATAACCCCCAGGAAGGGGGGAGGGGGTGGTCGGTTTGAGTTTAGAATGTATTAGTAGATCTCGAAGGTTCTAATCCCGCCGAGATGCTATGAAGGGGGGGGGGGGGGTTTAAGAGGTGGGGTTCAGACAAAAGATGCCAGTTGGAAAGGATGATCCTACATACTGGTAAGGGTGTGGGGTGGTGGGTCAAGACAGCGATTGCCCGAGGTTCCGTGTGTCTGGGGTGGTGGGAGGGTTGGAGTGTGAGTGCAACTTAAGAATGCTGCTGATAACATCCAGTTTGTAAGCACAGGATATGACATTAGCTAAAATTTAAGTAATGGAGTTAGTTACGTCATATTGTTACAGTTGCGTAACCAGTATCAAAATATAAAAAAAACAGTTCCCCTGCGACTTGTTTTAAGTCCTAGGGTAGTGGGGGTGTGTAAGACCGCCATTTTTCCCATTTGCCCTTCTTTCTGCCTTACCTGACCCATGCGTCAGCGCTATAGCTGTTCGGCTATTCGTGGTCACGGAATGGGGCAAGAGAAAAACATGGACCAGCCTCTAGAATAAGCAATGTCCCATAATAAACTATTTCTGCAGCTACACTCGGGCTAGAGTGAACAAGTAATCTGTGCACCCCCAGTAGCTACACTCGGGCTAGAGCGAACAAGTAATCTGTGCAGCCCCAGCAGCTACACTCGGGC
>SMGT01006632.1:453030-468474 GCA_004794575.1 Lanistes nyassanus
CTCCTCAGCTGGGGCGAGGTCGTCAGGTCCGAACTCACCGTGGTAGCCAACGAACCCAACGCGGCGTTTGTCCTCGGAAGGCGGGATGAAGGTGCCGACGAAGTAGTTGGCGAGGGACACGCTGAGGACAACCATGAGGATCTGCTGCGTCTTGCTTTCGAAGTCAAGGCCGACCATCGAAATCGCCAGAATAAACACATTGGTTATGCAGCCGATCGCCCTCACATCGTTTGTCATGTCGCCGGTGAAGGTCGACCCTTGACCCTGTGATGAACAAACAGTTTCAACAACGGCAAATGGAAACTACAGTACGTTCAGGCATTTTCTCCACGTCTTTAAATCCTAATGCCAGCATTCTCTGTACCATACTCGAAACAAGTGTTGAAATTTGAATGAAGTCGTGTCCGTGCTGACAGTATAAAATAAACAAAAGCTTATTTTAGCAATCGTAAAATCCAAATTAAAAATCTAGAAATGTTTTCCAGGTGTCATCACAGATTACTCACTTTGATAATGTCCCGCACGGATTCCGAGAAGCCAACAACGTTCAAAGCCACAGACACTGCATTGGCCAATGAGAAGACAATTCCTATGGCACCGCCCCATTCTGGACCCAGACTGCGTGACGTCATGTAGTAGGCGCCGCCTACAAAATGTGGAAATTAATATCCCGATATAATCGTTTGGGATGGATTGAATGGGCGTTCTTATCTCCTGTTTATACGTAAAGGTGCACGCAAAAATACACAGAACGACCTTACGACTACTCTTGACCGGCAGAGCAGCTACGTCCCCTCATGCAAGCCACCCCTGGTGTTTCGTAACTTTTATTCTTAACGTGCTATTGCAGCGAGGGTAAATCTTGATATATTTGTGACGCTCCAGCATAAATCGGGTCTTGTGTTCCATCGGACAGCTTTTGAGGTTCAGCCCTAAAATGCTGTAGGTGTGACGGGTTATCGATACCAAAATTTTGATTGCATGTTAAAGGTTACTCAGTTTTCCGTATACCTATAATACAAACTGCTTACTTTTTCTTATAGTGGTGGTGGTGATTTAGAGAGACGGTGCTTCCACCTTGCGGTGATTTCGCACTATGGGGGCACTATTACTAAACTATGCACTGAAAGAACCACCAGATTGATGGCTGCAGTAAGATGGTCAGTGCGGACAGGCAGTTTAATGTGCGGGGAGATGGCCGAATGGAGTTTGCGCAATGTTTAACTCCAGGAAATAATCCTTGGCCACACCAGGATTTGAACCAGCAACCTCCATCTGCTAGTCCGCAGATCTCCCAGCTGAGCTATCCAGGCCCCTCTTTCTTATAAAGCTTAGAATATGCTTTTAACAGAGGCAATTCCCTAATCTTCAATGGGAAAAGGTACAGAGTCAGTCTGTCAACTCAGTCGGTTCCGAATACAACAGGTTGCATGTAAGCATGTTTCCTCTTTACATCGAGTAAGGCATACCAAGGCATACATCCAAAGGCATACCAATAAAAAGCTTTGTTAATGCATTTTCAAACTGCAGTTTGAAATTTCAGCAAGTGAGAACTTTGAAAATAAGACAGCACCCACCCACCCATCAACAGAACGTCATTAAGGGGGAATCCGATGTTGTGGGAGACTGCTTATTCGAAGTAGACAAATGATACTCCAAACTCAAAATTATTTCGGCTCCAGTGGTAAAAACACTAAGAACTCCAAAATCTATTAATTGCTTTTTTTGCTGCCGCGCGACGTTTATTCCAGTGCTTCATGCCGTGTATAAATGCCTGGTGCAATGTGAACTACTGCATACCCTATATCAACATGCATTAGAAGGTGTACAGCGAGTGGATGCTGTACAAATACATTGTTGCTTCCCAGTAATTGTTCTTTATCACACGAGCGTGTATGAACAGACCAAGCTCGTGGAACTAGTCGAAACATTCGTCTTACAAAATGCACCAGAGCATCACTGGCCCAGCAAACGTTTCGCAAATGTAAACACGAACAGCCTGTGAAAGGCTGTATTTTTCAGCGGTTGGTATTCCGCCGGAAACATTTAGTAAAGACCTTGTAAGAATGTGGTTCGAGGAAGCACTTATATGACTGCGTAATGCACAGAACGTTTGGTGGTCGTTAGGCCACGATTTCCTGGTGCAACATTGCATCTCGAGGCTGGTTTTTACGATTAGCTGTGTCTACACTCAACGACTATCTGCAGATATGCTTCCTTCAGATACAGCCGCTAGAAATGAAAACTATATAGCAGACGAAACAAGAAAAATACCTCTGAATAGAGAGAGTCGTGAACAAAGGCTTAGAATTAAAATTGATTTGCTTTTGATGGTCTATGTTCTTTCAAGATAAAACGGATATTATATCGCCCCTTGCTATAGATTAGCTGTCTGCATTACTTTGGTCTTTTGTCAATGCTTACGTGCTTCTTAATGTGCGTTTTTGTTAGATGTATTTATAGCAGGGAGACAAATTTAGACTTTCATGATACTAACCTCCCCTGACTTCTCCGTTGGTGCAGATAGCCGACATGGACATCACTGTGATGACCTCCACCACCGTAGAGATGAGGATGATGACAGAGAAAAGGCCAATCCCAGCCTGACCCGTCATCCAGGTCATTCGCAGGAACAACATCACGCCGAAGATGTTCAGAATGCAGCGGACCTGTTCATTGCAAAAGTGCATTCTTAAGCTGCAGGATCGACGTTCATTCCTGACTCGGTAACTGGGGATAGGATTGCACGTTCGTGTATTGTCTACACGAGGTGCTGTCGTCCGAACTAAGGGCTTGCTTCTGCATTTGAAGCACAAACGTAACGTGGACTCGGACTCTTTCGCGTATGAAGCAGCGAGATCGTAGACCCATGTCCTTCACCCCTTTACAATGTGAGCTTACTTCTCAAGTTACAAATTTCATCAGTTCTTTTAGAAGTATTTACGTCACTAAATAATAAACGTTTATATCATTTTGGATAGGACTAGCGTCACAGACCCATACATTGAACCCATTCCTACTGCAAAAGACAGTTCAAATGTGCTCATGTAAGAGACAAAAGCAAAAGGTATGTTGAAAAATGTTTTTCTCATTTGGCTAACCTTCACACGGCGACAGGGTTTCAAACGGAGTAGCAAGGGTTGTGTACTCACCAAGACTCCCTGGATCCATCCTAGCTTTTGGGGAGGTTTTGGTGGTTTCTTCTTTTTCTTACTTTTGTCGTCTTCCGGTTCCGCGGAGGCGTTGTCATCGAGATCTGCGCCAATCGCGCTGACTGAGCTTACTGGGCGAATCGGCGTTTCCTTCAACACGACACTGCACTTGTTAACACCTCTACAAGTCAAGGTCATACAGGTAAAACAGGTAAACAGGCCAAACATGAAGGAAAGGAAGCATATCAACATAATACACTGAAATGAATTTGCTAGCTTTGGAGGTTGGTTGGTTTGTTGGTTGGTTGGCAAACTAGGTACATATCAGGAGGGCGTCCCTCGAGAAAAGTTAAAGTGCTGCCACACCCGGGACTGCTGTCGCAACGCAGCCGCCTTACACCGACACCGGGCCAACCAGCTCTTGTGTTCCCTGTAGTGCCAGGCGTCTGCCAGAGCAACTACTAGATTGCGCGCCTCGCAAGAGGACGCCTGAACCACGAGACCAACGAGGCGGTGGGTATGGGAGGGACGGGCTATACGAGCGATCAAAACTGGGAAAGGTGGAGAAACGAACCCCACCAGAATGAGAAGATGAACGAGAAAATGATAAATTTCTTTGGTTTCTTCTCTTCATTATAATTAGTAAATATGGGAACTCCTGGTGTGAATTAACTGATCCCATGTTTAAACAGAAATGACGCCCGGATGTATAGAGAACTCGAGCGATCTTTGTCATGTACGAGTGGCTGAAAGTGTCAGTATTCTAATGTTCGGGGTTTACCTCGTCAGAGTACCGTATCGCCTGCAAACGGACCAGGCGGCAGCATTGAAACTGAAAGGCGGTCTGAGCTGAGCAGAACACAACAAACCTCGCGCAGTGCAAATCTTTTCTTTACCCAACTGCCATTGCCCGTCAGGCTAGTTACGCGACACTAGGTTTTTACTGGCGAACACAGGGCGTACACTTCCACACTTTCTTAGTTTAAAGAAAACCAGCTACCCCATCCCTCTGAAAAATTCAAAACCACGCTGCAAACTTATTTACTCTGAAAAAGTTGTCCCATTTATATTTCCCTTTTATGGTTTTTTTTCTATTTGGGGTTTCTTCTCCTGCAGAACACGAGTGTGCTGTGAGGTGCAAACGTTTCTTCATAGCCTTTGTTACTAGTTCACAACACCGACAGACAAGATCGTACCACTGAACAGTAATTTATATCTTCATATTGTTAGACGAAATGTTGGAAGAGATAACCCTTCTTACTTACCAGCAACATTTGTCACGGCCTTTGTGCAAACCAGACAAACAAAATCCACATTAGTTACGATTCTGTACATGGAAGGTTTGCAGGGGGGGGGGGGCTGTCAGATCGCTGTACGTTTTCATCCCCTCTACTTTCAGCTCATCTGAAGACTGAAATCTGGGTTACAGACGATTCGCCCCATTGCCTGTTCGCCCCATGCCTCATCGCCCCCAAGTTCTGCCCCATCGCCCCAAGGTCAGCGCAAATCAAAGTTTGGCTTGACTTGCACTGACCTTGGGCAATGTGGCAGAATTTGAGACCCATGAGGCATCGGACGAACCGGCACGACAGCCCTTACTTGCGGCATGGTTGGTTGGTTGGTTATTTAAAGGGACAGTGCTTCCACCTCGCGGTGATTTCGCACTATGGGGGTGGGGGTCCTATTACTAAGCTTTGCACAGAAAGAACCACCACACCGATAGCAGCAGTAAGATGGCCAGTGCGTACAGGCAGTTTAATGTGGGGGGAGATGGCCGAATGGAGTTTGACAATGTGCAACTCCAGGAAATAATCCTTTTGCCACACCTGGATTCGAACCAGCAACCTTCCGTCTGCTAGTCCGCAGCTCTATCAATTGAGCTAGCCAGGCACCCTCACTTGCGGCATGGCAGGGGCACGCTATTTAAGGCACCCCCTCCCACCCTCCTTCCCCCCCCCCACACACACACGCGCGCGCGCGCGAAATGTGGAAATGTATTCTTTATCGTGAACTTCCTGCTGCATTTCTACATTTGCTGATTTCGAAGAGCTGGCAACACGAATACAAATGAACAACGACTGCCTATTCTGCGGGAAAACTAAGCCAGTTACAAAGTTAAAAAAAAAAGACTGATTGCATTTTGGGTAGGAGTGGGTTCCACTGTCATTTTGCGCCTTATATTTAATCTGCTTAACATGTCTTCTGCTTAACACAGCTTGGTTAAAAAAAAATGTGCAGCAAGAATGTCAATATTCGGCTTCGCATCGTAAACATGAATTGTTAAATAAGATTTAAGAAATTTTGCGCAATTATAAAAAATTCTCTGAAAACCGCATGTTAAGATGTCACACCTACACTCGGTTTGCCATGATATGAAAACAAGGTCTTGAGTTTGCGTTAAAGATCTGAAAACGACCTACCTACCAAAATATGCACAAGCAAATCTATTTCTTACTTCAGGAACTTTTACGTCGATTTGAAGAAAAAATATGAGCATACTTGATACGTAACGGCTCACTTAAAAGAAAGCCGTTAAATTCGTTTCCGCTGTTCAATTCTCACCCACAATAAAATAATTAGTAAGTATTTAATACTTATTAAATTGTACTTTCCAACGGTTAATTACCGAGAAAGTGGACGACTTCATTGGGGCAATTATGACTGCCAGTTGGAAAGGAGGATCCTACGTACTGGTAGGGTGTGGGGGTGGTGGGTCAAGACAGCGATTGCCCGAGGTTCCGTGGGAAGAAGTTTGAGACGATGAGGCACGGGGCGACCGGGCCATGGGGCGAATCGTCTAGCACCTTGAGATATTAGTTGTACCATAAGACTGGCCACACTTTAGAAAGGCTCTGCTCCCAACATCGGGGCGCCTGTGCATGGCGCCTTGCTTTTATTGCCATCAGCACTTGTACAGTGTGTTCGCTACAGCGTTTAGCGGCAAGATTTGTGCGCTTTTTTTTAGCCAAACGTAAACTTGAACTAAAGTAAATTTGCGTATTTCGCTAAACTTGCGTTTTTCGCTAACTGATTAAAATTTCATCCCACTTGTTGCGTCTGAGTGACGTAAGAATTGTTTTTTTAATTTTATTAGTCAAAGCTTAACTGACTCCACACGACTATTCAGCGCTTGTCGACCAGAACAGGGTTTCATTTACATAAATAGGTCACGCATGACGTGCGTCTGTTTAATATATTTAACTGTATTTACTCGCTTCGTGCACAATGATTTCATTGCTTCCAAACAAAACTGGGAAACGCAGTAATGGTCAGCAAAGGCAAGCGATCATCTTAACGATAAAAGGCAAGCGATGTTCATGTCAATGACAAGTGATCCTCAAAGAAAGACTTACTGGTTCTTCTCTCAGCTGGTACAATGTCGGTCTGGGCCGGAAGCTCTGCGGGTCGATCGTCACAGGCTGCACCTCGTAGTGGTTGACGTTGGGCAGTGACTCCTGCGGGTCCCAGAACGTCTCGTCGGAGTGCGTGCTGGTGTGACTAGCGATGGAGAAGATGGACAGACGCGGGGCTCGCAGGCGAGCGAACCTAGCCGCAGCGTCCTCGTCCCTTTCCGAAGCGGACACGCGGTCCGAGTGCGGGTCGAAGTAGGGCTCGATGGAGTCGCGCCGGAACTGGGGCAGGAACTGGTCGACCATGGAGCCCTTGCGGCTGCTGCCGCCAGCACTGCTGTCCATGCTGTCGCCAATGTCGCTGTCGGACATCGTGACGTTCGGCGACAGGTATTTGTGCTGGGGGTGCGGAGACTCCGTGGCGCCCCCCTTACCCCCTGACCTCCCTCCCGCCCCTTGCTTCTTCTCGTAGGCGGGGTGCAGAATGAAACGAGAACCCCCCGTCTGGTCGGCCTGGCCAGGCGAGGCGCCACCTGTCTGGCCCAAGGAAGGCGACTCGGCTTCTGTGTCGACCCCCGAGTCGGACCCGTGAAGGCCGTCATGGGAGGTCACCTTGATCTTGATTGTCTCCCCTGGAGGTAGAACGCCGACAGGCTCGCCGCATGCTTCCACACTGGAGCCGTCGCCGCCGGTTGAAGCCATCCACAAACTCTGACAACGGTGTGGTGCGGGGACGGGTGCTTACTGCCGGTCGCAGGATCTTACGGACAAAGCACACAGCCAGCGACCCCTACCGTCTATTTTCCCTGAGGTTTAAGTTGCGACTCTGTTAAGTCACCGCCTCATGCTCAACCTAACAATATCACAGAATTTACAATTCCGGAAAACTGTGTGGTGCCAGACGCAAAGAGCCCAGGAAAAGGCTTCAGATGTCGTAAGTCTCACTGGCAAGGTGGACTCCGAAAGTTGTTCACACTGAAGGAATGCCGAAGTAACATCACAGGTATATAAAGGTGAAAATCTGAAACAAAATAACTCCGAGATAAATTTTTCAAATAAATCCAACAAGTCAACTCATTGAAAAAGTCTTGATTATTAAAAACTGCATATTCAATCAACACTAGACCATTGCACGGTTTAGGCTGCGACTCTAAGATGTCAGCAATTGCAAAATACAGGAGTGCTAATTATCAGTAGCATCATCATAGAAGTGCACAGCATCACTTTGGTAACTAGGCGACAACGTTTCTTGGAATTAGCGACTCTTGTGCCACAAGGAACATTAGCGTCTTTTCAAGAAACGCGACCATTTTGCCGTCATCGATCTGAGTTACATCTGCGTGTAGCACCATCAACCTCACGAAGGATGGCGGACAGAAAGCCGTTGACAATCCATACAGCAAAGTGCAGATGAACGAGGTAAATATTTAATTTTAAGCACGTATTATTTGTGAAAGCTTATCAATAGAAGCACAGCCCGCCGCGCGAGTGCCTGTCAGAGTTGCTATTCTCGCATGGGTGCACCTCCTCCCACCGCGTCTTTTTCTGCTTCAAGCGCGACTCTAAACCGCCTTTTTGACGACACGATCGACGTATTAGCAAGAGTAATGACAATAATTTCCGAAGTAATGCCTGCTCAAACACGACGGTTTCAGAAACCATTATCCCAGTTGTGATGGACATAATTTGAAAGCATGCACCGCAGATGACAATGAACCATTTTCCTCGAACTAAACAATAAAAATAAAACTCAGAGAACGCTGTTCCGGGTGAAAATTACGCGCGTTCGGACTACACTTTAGGGTCTCGTCTAAGAGTGAAAACGTGAAACAGACCAGATGCACAGGTAAAGTCCACAGACTGGCAGGCACATGCAACGACAGTGGGTAGATCTGACGGGTGCCGTCCAGAGAGACCCTTATATAAGTGCACGAAGCAGGCACTTCCCGTGTTGTTCTCGTCTCGATCCTGCTCACTGCCGGTTACGGCTGGTTGGCAACTGGCAGTCAGGGTTTTACGATAACTTGACGAGGTGGAAGGGATGTTCCCCCTCCGTCCGTTCCCCTCCCACCGCCATGGAAACTTAGCGGCGAGGTGTCATACTTTTCCTTTTTGAAAAGAAACCAGCCAACCGGTCAAAAAAAAGAGCGGGAGCTCGCTTACGGATTGGCTTGGCGGTTCGTCACCCTCCCCGTTAAGACGCAGTTGGCAGTTTCCTAGCACGTGCTCCAGACGGCAGTTGTGGTTAATCTAATACAACCCCACCCCGCTCCCTCCTGAACCACCTCCCCCCAACAAAAAAAAAACTTGTTAAAAGCAGGGTACATAATCAACACCTGACATTGTCCTAGTAGTGACTAAGGGTGGGTCAGCCGTAGCGTGCAAGTCAAGAGGGAGGGGACAGGAAGGCCCCTGGAGGGTAAGAGAAGGAGCGAGGAGCGCCAACCTACAGCCCTTTCTCTCGTTTCTTTTGCTGCCTGATACGGGTGTCCAGGACTGACGTCATCGCAGCTACTGGAGGGGGGAGGGAAAGCCGAGAACGAGGTCAGCCCGGCGAATTGTCCTTTAACTTCTCATCTCTCCCCTGTCGTCACCTAACATTCGCCCCCCACCCTGGTTTCCTCCCCTTGGCAACAGCAAACCTGTTTAAATAATACCACGTTGACGTGTCTTTCGATGGTGAGGGGGTGGAGGTTTCAAAGATGTCAACAGTACGTCATAGCACGTGCAGATTGCATTACGACTGAGGGCTTGTAGTCATCTTTCTACGGGAGAATTCGCATCTGCCCTTCCAGGCAGTCTTAAGATATGTTCGTCCTGTGTACTGTAAGTGTACCTTTACGTATGGACATACGGCAACATGCTTGCAACCCGACCCTAGGCTTTGTTGTGTAATCTAGGGTGATCGAGGTACACAAGCAGCTTATTCCTGCAGACCCCGAGACGTACGCGAACGTTGAGCGTGAGTTAAACCGAGCATTTCCATGGCAGCGATTGGTCAAACAGCTGTGTGCGGGGACTGAGCAGACAGCAACGACCCCAGCAACTATTTACCGAGCCCTTGGTCAGCCCACAAGCTGTCGAGAAGTCAGTATGGCAGAATCTTGAATAAAAAGTGTAGTTAGGTAAACGAGTTTAGTGTGCGATGATGCGATTGCACGTTGGGTTTTAAAATTGTAAGGGGGAAGGGACCTTGCAGTTAGGGACAGGATGTGCCACTAAGGGCCTTTACACAGCTAGCTCCAGGGCAAAGTACTCGAGCAGATCAAGCATCGCGATGAAATATTCGTCGAGATATTTGAGAAAGCTGTGCGTGCTCTGCGTTAGAAAGGACTGCGTTATGTAAGTGTGTTGAGCATCTCGACCCTTTTTGCTTGGGAAGTTTGGCAGCAGATTATACCCCTAGGACCAAAGTGACGTCACAAGCAGGCAAGACAGGTACCGGTAGAAATAATGGCCTCCTCGGGCTGTCAGACAGATGCAGTGACCCGTACCCAGTCTCCCACCCATTACACCCCGCCCCTCATACTGCAAAATCCCACTGGGGGGGCGGGTGGTGGTGGAGGGCAGCGTTTTCGCCACAAAGCAATTCTCCACTGCCCCAGGTGTGATGACCTAGTGAACTATTGTCGTGACACAGACAGGTAGAAGTCGGGTCTACGTCCAGCTGTCGCACGCCTTAATGAATGAGTGACCAAGTGAACTGTAACCAAATGAATTGTATCTCTCATTGTGACTCCCACCCCACCCCCGGCGCTGCCTCGCTTCTAGATACTACGCAGTAAGCACAGAAACTTGATTTGGTTTCCTCTACCAGACCCACCAACCAGCCCTTGTCCCCTACCCGAAGCCCTTTGTGCCCTCAGATCTGCAGTCACCGTAAACTTTTTCAGCAGGACTGTAAGGGACATAATACGCTCGCATCCAGGCAAAGCAAATAAGTCTGGCCGCTATCAGCCGCTATCGTTTTTCACGGCTAGCTAGCTATTCAAATCGAGATTAGTGGCTATCCAGATTAAAGATGCACGAGTCGCTATTCGGTCCCCAGTAGAACCACGTTGAACACAATTTGCTTTTTTTGGCAGTAAGTCGGGCTTTGATGCAAAACAAACAAACAAACAAAAACCAGAACAAATCTGGAATCAAATAACTGGCAAGGTGAATGTCCTTGAGATGGGCACACACCACTGTTAAAGAATGCATGGACAGCTGGACAGCTCTAAAAGGTAATATACGATTGCAATTGGTGTTCGATCGAAGCTGTGGTTAATCGGTTACAAGTGAAAACCCGATGAACTTGCAATGTGGGTATTATCTTGTACGGAAGTTTGGCGAGTGCTGTGGTACAGGTAACGTCGGCATCTTTTTGCAGTCACTATCGATCTCGAGTTACGAGATGGGAATGTAGAACAATTAAACCTCTCACAAAATGGCCGACAGAAAGCCGTTGCCAATCCATACAGCAAAGTGTGATTGAAAGGGATAAATATTTAATTTTACACATTGTTATGAAAGCTTATCAGTAGAAGCACAGCCAGTCGCTCTCGTCAGTGTCATAATACATCCCATGTAACACCCCAAAACAAAACATCCCAGTTGCAACATGAAACATGTTTTAATTATAATTTTACAATATGGCGACATTGAATTACCAAGTTGTTCGCTACATTGGATTTCATTCACCCCAAACACACACAAAAAGGTCTCCAAAAGTTGTATTCAGGTAAAAGTTCTAATTCTTTACGATCTTCTAGCTGCACAGAGTGAGGGAGACGTTTTAGGTAATAGGGAGATTGTCTCTCGAGGGCAAAGTAAGAAAAAGTGCTACTGGGTAGAGAACAACGCAACTCTGGTGTGCGTAATTGATTATTTGCCAAGATATTAAAAGAATCAGAGCAGCAAACTGACATCCTGCAAACTTGCCAGCGACCAGGAAATGGGACTCACTCAAAGCATACCACCCGTGTTTCTCGAAGTGTCTTTACTGACCACTTTCAAGCCACAAGCCAGGTGTAAGGGCGAAAACAGCTGCATGAACACAACTCACTTCTGACTGGTCAGTCTTCGTTTCCGCTAGCTTTTGTAACAGAATAGGAACGGTAAATTTAAAATCTACCTCTCAAATTAAAAAAAAATCCATGTCATTAAACACATAAAATAAACAAAGCATAGGACAGATGGTAAACTAACTATTTCGGATTACGGTAGCAGTAGGAACTATCACCAGGAACAGAGACAACAGCAAACTACCACCGCCAGGACACCAGAACAAGAATCAGTCTGAAGGGAACCAGTCTCTACCACGACCAGCTCATGACACCTCCCCTTACACCCCCCCTCTCTCTCTCCATGGTGCGGAATTGCCAAAAAGGTGCAAGCAATTTCCCTCCACAACAACCACCACAAATTGCAATATAATCTAGAAATAAATAAACCCAAATATGCATTACTTCTGAGATCATATTCTGCATATTGTTATGCATTTTATGACAAAATATTACTGTAATTTATTCATAAGCCAAACGGATCATATCTACAAGCTAGTAACTTGCCATCCTTCATAAGCGTGTGCCTTTGAACGCACATCCCCACACTTTACACACTCATACACATATAAACATGCACACAGATAAATACAAATTTGTTTAAGGGACTTTCAATATTAATTTATATTCTTATACACATATCTATGTGTGGTTGATTTTTAATCGATAATAAAATAACTGTTTATGTCGACAACGTAATGTTTTCATATTTCTCTGATTCTTTCATACACACGCTACAGATCGCCTGCATCGTAGGATACCGGGGCGAGAAATTTACAAGCAACATTATCTTTCATGCTGCATCTGACAAGCCCTATACTGTTACAAACGCAAGCAGACACGAAGATTGACCAGGCAGATGCAAGCTGTGTTCATGAAGTTGTGTTCTCCGCCCTATTCCTTGTGCTTTTTACACAGATTTGCTCAGTAAAGAACGTGCTGTTGCCCCACCCGTCTGCACCACTACGTTCCCCAGCCCTGAGCAGTCATGTACAAACTACTAGCACGTGCAATCTCTTTTGTCTTGCGGAGAATCCGGTGTGATTCAATCTAGGACTGTATTGGTCCCTTGGATATTTCGATGCTGGGTCAATAAGTCAAGGTCTTTGTTCGCCACATGTAGCCATGTTCTATATGTCGACTGATGTTTGTGTGTTGTTCGAATGTAAAGATAGACCAGTGAGGTAAGGGTTAAGGTTGCCCTGTAGCCTGTTTAGGTCGTATGGGATTAGGGGTGTACGAGACCCAACTTTTCTGTGGGCCAGCATTGTGAGGATGGTGTCCATCTCGTCTCTTTTGCTGCCTTACCTTCCCTGACCCATGGGCCAGGTACCCATTTGCAGCTGGGTCAACTGGGGGAAGGGAGGTGCGCCGCACGGGAATCGAACTAACGCCTCTGGGTTCGGAGGTCAGCGTCTTACGACTCAGCCATCAGCTTACCTATAGCTAGATACGTGAAAAAGTTTTTTTTTTTTTTTGCGATCCGCGTAGGTGGAGAGAGGCAACGATCCCCTCAACAGGGACAAATAACTGGCCAAACCAACTACCCAACCTCTTCGCTCTTTGCTGTCGAAAACCCCATTTGTACTAATTGACATAAGACCAGTTTTTTTGGCATTGTATATTGTCTTATTTTAATTTCTTTTTTCTTCGAGGCTATTAAGCCCCCGGGCTGGCAAAAAATAAACAATGAACTAAATTTGCACCTGAGTGACTGTCATGTGACTGTGAGGTAAACAGGAAACCAATCAGATAGTGCCGTGCTGCCGAATAGGCCGCTCTGCGCTCAGCATGTTTTTAGTTTTAGTTTAATTTTTAATTTTAAGTTTTAAGTTTAAGTTTTAGTTAAGTTTTAGGTTTTAAGTAAGTTTTAAGTAAGTTTTTAGTTTTTAATTTTTAGCTTTCGGCTCCCAGTTAGTAAAAGCCTTCAAGTCTGCCTCTTTTTTCTCACGGTGTCAGCATAGGTTGTTACTATACAAGTACAGACTCAAAACTGGAAGTAGATGTTAGTTCAGGTCTCTTTAAATCGCTTTCTCTTATATTTTTTTTTTACCAATGATAAAAATTTTCTTTCTTTCTTTCTTTCTTTCTTTCTTTCTTTCTTTCTTTCTTTCTTTCTTTCTTTCTTTCTTTCTTTCTTTCTTTCTTTCTTTCTTTCTTTCTTTCTTTCTTTCTTTCTTTCTTTCTTTCTTTCTTTCTAACAAACGAAAGAGTTTTAAATGTCAGTACGTACACATCTAATGCCCTTATTTATGGAGAAACTGCTAGATACCCACTCGGGGTATAAATATTTTTATTAATTGTTTTCGTTATAGGATTTTCAATTTCTACAAATGCCGTGTGAAAGAATCCATCGCAAAGCATATAACTTGTTGCTCGGCAAGCAAGAGCAAAACAAACCCACCTGGGCCTGTGACGTTTGTTATTTGCTGTATAGGTATGGGTCAGGCCAGGTCTGGAAAAGTCAAGGTGTAGGGAACGTCAGAGTAACCTTGAGATATTTTAAGCGGAGCCATACTGATGATTAGCGACAAGAGTGGCATAGCACCATCTCAGCAACAGGAGATCCTGGAGGGGAGGGTGGAGTGGGGAGAAGTTGTTATCATTTTTATCGCTCGTTAAATCTTTTTTTCGCCATGTACTTACCTCTATGATTTGAAGCATGTAGGTGTGTGCCCTCAGACGTACTCAGAGCATCCTGCCTGAAGCCTCAGCGTTTACGTTTTGTTAATGTTAGTGCATTATTAGATGCTCTAATTTATCGGAGAATTTTAAAAACTAATGCTCTGTCATACCCTTTTTATCAGGGCAATTTGAAATCCAAAATACATTTTATGTTTTGCTGTCTGAAGGACAGTGACTTGAGAGATAAGTATATCCCCTACAATACGCACAGTTTACAGCATTTCGCTTGTGTGTGTTGCTGGGTAATAGAAGCAAATATCTACCAAGGAATTCACCTAACTTTATCTATGAAGTTTTCTGGGTGCGAATGTGCGGTGCATAATGCACCCTAGAGACCTTTTCTATTTGCTGCAGCACTGTTCTTGTGTATCTGGCTCGTGATGGCATGGGTGTGTCTCACTGCTCCTATAAATGGGCCATAGGTTTATGGATAAAACCAACCAACCAACCAACCAACCAACCAACCAACCAACCAACCAACCAACCAACCAACCAACCAACCAACCAACCAACCAACCAACCAGCCAGCCAGCCAGCCAGCCAGCCAGCCAGCCAGCCAGCCAACCAGCCAACCAACCAACCAACCAACCAACCAACCAACCAACCAACCTTTCCGGTTATTCGGACTTTCTTACCGTTCGCCTCCCACAACAACCTCTCCCACCTGAAGCACCTCCCGACATGAAGTACCTCCCGACATGAAGTACCTCCCGATATGAAGAAGCTCCCGACTGAAGTACCTCCCGACTGAAGTACCTCCCTACATGAAATACCTCCCGACATGAAGAAGCTCCCGACTGAAGTACCTCCCGACTGAAGTACCTCCCGACATGAAGTACCTCCCGATATGAAGAAGCTCCCGACATGAAGTACCTCCCGACATGAAGTACCTCCCGACTGAAGTACCTCCCGACATGAAATGCCTCCCGACCAAGGACTACTATAATAGGAGTCCTTGCTCCCGACATAAAGTACCTCCGAACATGAAGAACTTCCCGATATTGTTGTTGTTGTTGGTTTGGGAGGGAAAGTGCTTCCACCTCGCGGTGATTTCGCACTGGGGGGGGGGGCAGTGGGCGTGGGGAAGGAATGGGGAGGGAAGAGGGCCGTGGCTTGGTGCTCTGGACTGGTGGTGGCTTTCCTGGCGCTGCTGGAAGAAGGTGGCTGCCTGTGGCTGGAGTGGTGGAGCGCTTGCTGGTCGACCCCACTGTC
>SMGT01006632.1:480187-491376 GCA_004794575.1 Lanistes nyassanus
TTGCGTCACATTAGAGAATAATGCTGCCTGCGTCACATTAGAGAATAATGCTGCCTGCGTCACATCAGCCTGGCAGTGCGTCACGGGAGCGCGGTACATGGCAAGGCTGCTTGTACAGGTAGCACATCTCTGCCTGGGGGAACAGTGCTTACGTCACGGGATCACCACTAATCTACTTCACTACAGTAGACGATCCAAGGTGAACTACTTGTTTGTGTCATGCGTCCGTTGAGACCGATAGTCTTTAAATCGTGACATTTTGTGATTTGCTGACGGGCAGCTAGAGGAAAGGGAGAAGAGGAGTTTGTCAGTGTGACCTGCCATGTTATACTTGTTCTCTTCGATATTACAGTACCTACAGACAACCTACAGACAACCTACAGACAACCTACAGACAACCTACAGACAACCTACAGACAACCTACAATCTCGAGGGCGAGGCGCTGAGAATGTTGCTGGCACAGCAAAATCATGCAGCATTGTCAGCTCAATCCTTTGTAATACATCACATTTGTGGGAAAAAACAACAAACTTTCAAGTAACTTAAAAGGAAAGTTATCCGATCACTTGAAAAGAACGTACGTTCTACTGACACCAGGAAAATGTAACACTTCCCCCGCCCCCTTTTCTAGGCGAGGTTCTAACTGTAGTCTTGCGTGTCGGGAATGAGGGTGCACACAGTCCTAGATTGATGCTGAAACAGAGTACTCTGCTGAGTCAAGCATTTCCAAGACAATACTTGGTCCGAATGTCTGATTTATGCATGTGTACCGGACCACGTTCGGTGAACAGTGACGCTGTACATTCGTCCAGTTAAGAATAAAGACCTTTGTCTCCTAGTTTGTAAAGAGGTGTTACGGCTCAAATTATTTTTACAACCTTTCTGAGCGATAACAATTTCCTTGATTTATTTCAAAGTGGATGGGGGAAGTGGCAGATATACTCGAACAAGATCCAAAGCGAAAACTAACTGTACAGATTGGCAAGGTGTAACATGCACAAATAGGTCTATCAACATTAGGTGTGAAAGAAAACGTTCATCAAAGAGAGTAGAGAGGGACGAGGGAGAAAGAGAGAGAGAGAGGATCAGCTTGCTATGTAGACATTTTTACAAAGTCGCACAACAACCTTTAACACTAAGCTGCTAACGTTCACGTGAACTATCACCTAACACACGAGCCTTGCCGACCATTCTGAGGTTTTACGAAAACCTGAAATTGTTTGCGTGTTTTGTCACCCTACCAGGTCTTCGTCTCTCCCTCTCTCTCTCTCTCTCTCTCTCTGACATTCTCTTTCTCTCCCTCTCTCTCCCTCAGTCTCTCGCTGTCTCTCAATTTTTTTTCTCTCACTCTCCCCTTCCGTTCTTCTCCCTTAGTTCCAATCTATTGTCTTGCTTTTAGACATGGTACGTAGGCACGAGACTTTCTGTTGGTGTTCCTAGCGGCTGTAGACATAATAAATCAAGACTGGACCCCTTTGAAAGACATTGCTGAACGCTCTTTCCAGAACCTTGGTGTTGAAGAAAGTTCCTGTATTCACGGTATCAGTTCCACCCCCACCCAACCCCACCCTACCCCCACCCTACCCCCACCCTACCCCCACCCCCTACATTTACCTTTACGGCAAGCAGTGGGCCGGCCTCCCCGCCTTATCTCCACCCTATCATCCTTTTGTCATTTTAGGCGGCCCAGATAGCTCTGCGGGTAGAGCTGCGGACTGGCCTTGGGATGCTGCTGGTTCGAATCCAGCTGGTTCGACTGCACACAGATGAAACCACCTGTAATAAAGACTTGCTCCTATTTTGATCGAGAAATATTCACAGTGTCTTCAGTTCCAGACTGCATGTAATCATGTCTACACACAAAGATGTTTCTAGTTCTGTCGAAAACGAATGATCGACTCTTTGCTTTGGCGACTGTTCTTTTTCGCTGTTTTCGTGTGACTTAATCGAGCCGCATGCAGCCTGCAATTTTTTTAATGGAAGGTTTGTTTTTCTATTCCTAAAATATATAGTAGTAATGAAGGATACGGATTCGAACAGCTCTGAGATGCATCTGGATTTATTTGCCGAAAATATTGAAAGGACAGACCAATAGACAAGTCGGCAAACTTCACTGACAACTGAGGATGCAGGTAGGCAGCCAGCCAGCCAGACAGAAAGACAGCAGGCGGACGGACGGACGGAAGGAACGACCGGACGGACGGACGGACGGACGGACGGACGGACGGACAGACAGACAGACAGACAAATAGGCCGAAGGATTTAAGGGCTCGAAAAGTAACAACAGAGTGTGGTTTTCCAAGTTGTGGGCATAGACCTGTGCGATTTTCCATTCACGGTTCTTGGTGTTGCGATTTGCTGCTGTTTTTCTTATTGTTGTTGTTGGAAACAAGACTGGATCAGATCGCAAACGCTCCAAATGTACGGCTCTGAAAATGAAGCTCAAGTAACCTCGTAAGATCACTCCTTAAACGACAACCATAACAACAATAACAATATTATAAAAAGAGGATGTTTAAAAATCTGAACCGTGGATATCTGGTTACACCACCGAGGCATTAAATTAACCTGGCTACGAAAAGATGGCGGAGGCTATTTTAAATGTGCCTGAGGCTTTGTGCATACGATGTGCCATAGCTAACTCCAGTTTATCTACACCAGGACTGGCTTGCATGAGCGTTCGTTTTTGCACTTCCGGTCATAAGAGTGGTCGTAAAGCCCATTAGCCCTGTGTATTTTACGTGCACTTTTACGTATAATCAGGAGATAAGAACGTTCATGAAAGTCAGCCCTGGGCTAGACTGGATGAACGTTTTTTGTATCTGTATAAAGATGCACGTAAACTACGCACAGAGAACGGACTTTATAGCCTCTTTCGTGACCGTCAGTGAACATATTAACGCTTATAGGTACCAAACCTGGCCATAAAGTGCCCGCTAAAGACAGATATAATTTATTTATTTATTTATTTATTTATTTATTTATTTATATCATTATTAGGTTGGTGAAGCAGCAGAATGTCGCAAGCCACAACTTTCCTTCAAACTGTATTAGAAACCCAAAAGAGGGTTTGAAATATATTTTTCAACTATAAAAGATTTGTAGAATATTTTGGATACATCTACTGACAAAGACGAAGTGCTGTCTAACAGATCTCTGCGGTTTAAGCTGTCATGGCAGTAAATTCACGACGTGTACATTTCTGGCCTATAAACATTTTAAATTATGCTTTCCGGTAATGTAATTTATATTTTTAAACCTGGAACCCTTTGTGACTTTCTCCGCAAAAGCGATGTGTAAATATAAAGAAAGCACCACGTACAGTCTAAGAACAAAAATTAAAAGCACAAAAGCAAAGTCCCTTATGACTAAGCTTTCATATTGGTTTATAACATATACTGTGGCCGTTCGTTGACATGAAATATATATAACTACATGCCACGAAATATTACTACATATCGCACGAAATATAACTGCATATGCCGATTAAAGTAATGGTACATTTTCACAACGCTCTGTTGTATTTGCCTTAAAGTATTTGAGATTATTTTAATAAAATAACATGAAACGCTTATTCCCACCCTTGAAGCAGCAACCGCCACTTTGTAGAGCAGAGAAATTTGCTGACGTTGCTTTGGGACGAACCAGTTTGACTTACTTTGTGTGTCCGCGTACCCTTTGCCCTCGTTTCTGGACGCTCTAGTGACCCCGAGCTGAACCTGTCCAACAGAGGTAATAGTCGACCTTCACCCTAGCGGTTTTTTTAAAACCCACATTTTCGTCTTTGGACTTCACCCGGGTGGGTACCGCAACGCCTGTCTCGCGCGCAAGCGTCCACACAGTACCCTGTGTGAGCCCATGCGTCATCTGCGTGCTATGCCTGAGGCCAGTTTTATAGACACAAAGAAAGCGAGGGAGGGAGGCTAGGTACTGACGTCAAAGTGTCTCTACCTAGCCTTGCTCGCCTTCGAGCCTACGAAAATCCTCTTTAGTTTGAGACCTTCCAAAATTGGCTCCATGACCAGGTAGCCGCTAGCCTTGGAGGGAGTTGGGATGGGGTTAGATCCTTAGGATCTAACGGGCGATGAAAGCATTACCGCGAAGGTCGACTGCAACCAATGATACAAGAACGATAGACCAGCCAATTGCAACAAAAGTTTCATCTCATCTCTTTCGAAAAATCTCCTCCCAACGGGATATTCATCAGAATTTTCCCGAAAGCGTTGTCTGTGCAGTTTGTTTCTTTTTAAGTGGAGGGAAATCTCTCTCCCTCCCCCTCCCCTTCGATAGATAGATAGATAGATAGATAGATAGATAGATAGATAGATAGATAGATAGATAGATAGATAGATAGATAGATAGATAGATAGATAGATAGAGATAGATAGATAGATAGATAGATAGATAGATAGATAGATAGATAGATAGATAGATAGATAGATAGATAGATAGATAGATAGATAGATAGATAGATAGATAGATAGAGTGGGACTTGTGGGGTGGCGACACCAACTGCCACTACATACAGTTATATCCGGTCAGCTTTCTCTCAGGCCTTTTATTTCCGCGTACAAGAGGAACATTAACCTCCAGTTTCATCAGTCCGTGTCGTGCGGTCAAAGTAGCCAACTATCCTTGTTCGCAATGCAAATTAGAGGGGTGGGTAGCGGGGGGGGGGGAGATCGGTGTTTTGGACTGTGCGTGCCTCCTCCTTCACCCTTCATCCACCAGATTTTTGCACACACTGGCACTACTGTTGTGCACATAATATGACTACTGTTTGCACACTAGGACTAGTGTTCTGCACACACTAGAACTACTGTTTTGCACACACTGGGACTACTGTTGTACACGCACTGGGACTAATGTTCGGCACGCACTGGGACTAATGTTCGGCACGCACTGGGACTACTGTTGCCCACACACTGGGACTACTGTTGTGCGCACACTGGGACTACGGTTGTGCACGCACTGGGACTAATGTTGCCCACACACTGGGACTACTGTTGTGCACACACTGGGAGTAATCGTAATCTTCAAGGTGAGCCTTCCGCTGACCCCCCCCCCTTTTGGTGTCTTGGAGCTCATCTGGTCATGACAGGAACTCATAGCGCGTAGTTATTCATCCATGATACGATTTCATTTTTCTTTGGAGGGGGGAGGGGTTAGTGTTAATATTCTGTAAGAACGCAATTCTGACGCTGTATTCAGATGGGAAAAGAATTTGCGCCACTTTCAAATTGACTGGTTATTTTGAGTATACCAAAGGATGCTGTTGGCGTGTATAATTACCTTCGATAGCAGTTTTCCCACAGGACAAAAGTCTCAGCGGAGATGGGAAGCAGTGCCCATATCCCCCAAGTCCACGTTTCCCCCCCCCGTCCCCCACAATCAAAGCCGCGACCTTGTAAAGGATGGCGGGTCATGAGGCTAGTCGGTCACCCCCCAGCACATGCCACAGAAAGACCGCGTCAACGGCCTAAAGTCGACGGTGGGTCGGTCGGCCGCTACTCTGTGGGCCAACCTCACACGGGTGAACGCCTGCAAGGCTGTAGGGCTGCAGGGGGCCGAGGATACTGTTGCAGGCAGTAGGGGCCGGGGTCGGGTGGACTTACGTCAGGACGCGTTCCTTACCGCGTGGCATCCACCCGTTTCCCAACCAGCGAAGCGCAAAGGCCTGGGTCAAGGGCGAGTACAGCCTCCCTAGGACAGGGTCACAGCAGGGTCACGTGCCGCAGCAGATAGACGTCCAGACCAGGCGGCAGCTTTATCTGCTGCTACTTCACACATTTTATCCAAAGACGTGAACGAAAAATGAACAATGACATTAAAAGATTTTTCTGACACTGCTAAAGCGTTTGAAACCTGGCACAGATAAAGTAAGGGCTTCGCATTAACCTTAAGAGCTAAATACTTCACAGAAAAACAAAATGCAGTTCACATTTTTAATGACGGTATTTTTCTAGGGGATACTGGGTGATCTGTTCTGATGTCCAAGGGCTGTGGCAAATGGTTGGGGAACGAAAGAGAAGCTTTGTCCTTTCTGTATTGTCTCTAACGACGGCCATAGTCCCAGTTTATGCATAATCCCCATGGCCATGTACCAGACCTAACAAAATAACGGGCCATCAAATGCCCCACATATTAACGGATATTATATAAGGCAGTTCACTCGATTAAAATTAACGAACAAGATATTTAAGTGGAGGTGAGAACCACATGTGGCGAGGCTCATTCAGCACGACCGAGTTGGCGACACACATAGTTAAGAAAGGCCTCAGACCACAGATAAGCATTTTGTACTCTACAACGGAAAAGTTCACATTGCTTAATGCTAGAGAAATTTTAAGCTAAATGATCACGTTTGCCTTTTAGCAAAACTGCACACACTTTACGTGTCTGCTAAATCTTGAGCGATGGTAAATAGTGTGCACATGTGCAGTAATATCGATCTGCGCTGTCAGGTTGATACGGCTATCATCTAGGACTATACATGCTGTTAAGCCCGGGTTAGTCACGGCGTGATCAACTAGCTGCCCACAAAGCTGACGGGTGGTAACGCATACATTACAAGCAGTAAAATTCTCTCTCCTATATATATATATATACTGCTCAAAAGAGTTGAAAGAGCAGGCGTTGTTTGGCAGGCAGGTGACGGACGTGCAATTTGGATGGACCTTGTTTCACGCTGCAACAGTGCTTGGAAATCAGTGCTGGCGTGTTCGTCAACACCACCAAACGTGACCCAAGATGACAATGTGTGTAAATTAAACACGTGCAGGCAACGAAGCAAAACTGAACCACAACGCTCGTACAAAAGATATGTGATGTGAACACGTTTTAGCCTCTGTTGAGGTGCTGGTGGGATTTATGGAGGCGGTCGAAAGACATTTTGTAACCATGCCTCCCAAACTAGCCGGCTGCGTGAGGCTGTCCTGCGTGGAAGGTGTCCAGCAGTCCGACCCGTCCTGACCCCGGCTCATCACGCTGTCGGCTGGCCTGGGTCCGGCGTCATCTGGTTTGGACACGTCAGCAGTAGGGCAGAGTTCTCTTCACCGATGTTCCGCTTTGCCGGATCCTTTCAAGATTGAAGAATACGCGTCTGGAGGCTATAGAGTGAGCCTTATCATAATACCCCTGTGAGGGAGCCTGAACCGTTTGGTGGAAGGTCCATCGTGGTTTGGTGAGGAATGGGGACGGCCTACCAAGCACCCTGCACCGTGTGCAAGGCAACATCACTGGCGTGGTCTACAGAGATGACACTCTACAGCCCGTCGTACTGCCAGAGCTGCAGGCAATGGGACCAGGCGCCATTTTGACAAGATGAGAAAGCCAGACCACACAGGGCTTGGGTCATCATCACCTTCCTGCAGCAGCAGCGACTCGCATGGAGTCGCCAGTAGATTCACCGGACCTTAACCCGATCGAGTACCTGCGGAATGCGCTGTGGCATCGCCTGCAAGAAACCGCTCACGGCCAGATGACCATAACTAGCTGCTCCTTTTGCTTCAGCCGGAATGGTAGGCGATCCCATGACTCTGAGAGACATTGGCTCAGTCCATGCGACAACGATACCTTGCTTGAGTACACGCCAGTGGAGGGTACAGGCGTTTTTGACATTGATTATTCTGTACTGCACCTGCTCTGACTTTTGTATACGAGGGATGTGTATTTTATAGCAGGGAATCTTGCTGTTGCCATGAAAACAGCCCATCAAATCCGTTGTTTGTCGATCGTTACGCTAATGAATGAGGTAAACTTTAGTTTTATTGGGACTACCAGTTTGTAATTTGGTATCATCACGTACCGCGTGTAGTTTGCATTGGTCTTTCAATTCTTTTGAGCAGTGTGTGTGTGTGTGTGCGTGTGTGTGTGTGATCTACAAATTGAGCGCCTATTGACTATTCTAAATTTCTTTGTATTTCGCTCTTCTGCTGATGGAAACGCATGACCATAAACAACAGTCATTATCACCCTTCACTCTGTCTTGTCATCCAGCCCCCCTCACCTCCGATCCAAACTGAACCCCCACACTCTCATCAACACCTCACTGCCGTGGCCTGGTTTTAACCAGTGCTTTATATCCGTTGACAAATGTCGGATGTAGACAGCGTCTAGAAGCTCTTGGGTCGCTTGAAATTTGAGTATGGTGTCGGCTGAATAAAAGGAAATCTTAATGAGATGTTTATGACAGGAATGGGGGGGGGGAGAAAACAAGCGGGAAGCTGTGGTCGACTTGGCGTGTAATCAGAAATTTCCCACGCAAACAGTTTATCTGGTGATAATAGATATATCAGGAAGATGACACCGACTGAGTTCGTCTGTCAGCAAGTTGCCAGGCGGATGAGGTATCTATGGATATTAGAAGTGCCAGTTACCAGCGCGCCTTTAGTTCAGTAACCAGTTTAGATGCTACACGAATTTTTCGGCGGCTGTCGATTGCATGAACGAACTGTGCGAGACAACACATGCGGTGAAAATATTTCAAAAGGAATAATGTTTCAAAAGGAATACGTACATTTAGTGAAAACTCAATGTTCTAACATGGATGTTAGAGCTAATGATGTTTCCGGTATTACAACACCTTATAGAACAAGCAAGGGACATACATCCTGACACCTCTAATACCATTGAAGGATTTATGGTGTCTACAATTCTGATCTAAGCAATTATTCAGAGGGCTTTCATGTTATACTTCTAGCTTTTGTGATACTGTTAAGGAATTACATATCCCCTAAACATGCTGTGTTTATCTCACCTGGTTTCACATATCTGTGACCGCAAAACAGTAGCCTGGATGAATAATTTTCCTTGTACACAAGTCAATACCTAGGTTTATTCGGATAAACGCTTGACGCGTGACAACATAATAATTTGAAGAAAATCCAGAGACCTCGTTCACACATACAGATGTGATTCTTTCACCTTATTGTTTTTCTCCTGTCGACTCTCCTTATTACCAGGAAAAGAAAATGTTAATGGTATCTTAGTGCTGGAAGACTCTTTGTTAGACATTATTAAACAAAAAATAAACATCCTTATTCATATTAGGTGACTTAAATGCAAGAACTACTGACCACAATGTTTCAGGCCTGAAAGATGGGGTTGAAAATGATGAAGAGTTTTGAGTTTAAACGCACATCAGGAGATGGGATATTAAATTCATTGGAGGAAGAGCTGTCACAAATTTCCAATCTCTTTGTGTTGCAAACGGTCTCATAAATGGTAACTTAACTGATAGTTCCAGTTCAGGCTGTAGGGTAATTAATTATTGCAATTCTAATCGAAAGAAGGGTGGACTCAGACCATTTGCCAGTCTCATTCCATAGTGTCATTAGACTGTGGGAAGGCTCACAAGTTTTCCTCTGAAAGGATGGTGAGGGAAGGGACACTGCTGGCAAAATATGACACTTCTGATGTTTTGTGGATCACAGCTAATGCCGTTTGCTGGCGATTCCTGGAAAACATGTGCAATATCGGGACCAAAGATCCTATTTATATTTCTCGATCCGTGGCCGACTTTTTGAATGGTGGGTAATTTGACGAGCATACTCTCGGTTTCGTTCGTTTTATTTTTTCTTAGCTGTGGCTTTCTTTTTCATTTGAGGATATCTGAAAAGAAAATATCTTGCAGTTCTGATCGAAAGAAGGGTGGACTCAAAGAATTTTCACAGTCTTATTATTTAGCGCCATTAGGCTATGGGGAGGCTCAAAAGTTTTCTTCTGAAAGTATGGGGAGAAGCAGTACATTGTTGGCAAAAAATGAAACTTTTGATGTTTTGTGAACCACAGCTAGTTTCATGAGCATACTCGGGTTCGTCCGATTTGTTTTTTCTTAAATCCGGGAATTTTTTTTTTAGAACAACTTCTCTGTGACAATAAGACTGTGGCAAATGCTTTGCGTCCACCCTTCTTTCGAGTAAATCCGCAACATGTTTTCTTTTCAAATCTCCTGCAGTGAGTTGGTCTTTGCTCAGGTCCCATGCTGGGAGGAAACCCCAGGCAGTCCTCACAAAAGCCATAAGAGGAGAGACACTTGTGTCAGCTGACGGAAGGACACGAAAGAAACAAGGAACGAAGAGTGCATTTCCGTCATAACTATAAAGGAACGTTTCGTTAACCCTGAGCAAGAAAGCCAAAAGGGATCGGATGTTCGGCACATGATGTATAACCTGCAGAGAACAGGTAGTATTTTCGGATTCTGTTTTGTAGCACATTTGACCACAGGACCTCTGTCTGTGCTGTCTCTGATAATCCATTCATAGTTTACCGAGCCAGATCATTCGTCCATAGCTTACTGAGATCGAGAAAATACATCCATACTTTACTGAGATCGAGAATACATCCATACTCTACTGAGACAGATAATACAGATAATCCATCCATTTACTGAGACAGAGAATACACCCATAGTTTACTGAGACAGAGAATTCATCTATAGTTGACTGAGACAGATAATCCATCCATTTACTGAGACAGAGAATACACCCATAGTTTACTGAGACAGAGAATTCATCTATAGTTGACTGAGACAGAGAATTCATCTATAGTTGACTGAGACAGATAATCCATCAAAAGTTTACTGAGACAGAGAATACATCCAGAGCTTATTAAGAAAAAAATCCATATTTTATGTTATTTATTTTTATTTATTTTATTTTGTGTCTTAACTTCCAGTCCCAAACGAGGTGCGTATCAGGACAGTGCTGTTTACACAGAGTTTACGTGCTGCCCAACACAAGCCTCAGTCCCACCCAGTCACATTATACTGACACCGGGCCAGCTAGTACTGTTCGCTATAGTGCCAGGCGTCTGACGGGGCAGTTACTAAATTGCTAATTTTTAAGTCTTATATATGACTCGGCCGAGATGCGAACCAACCACCTCCCGCCTCGGAAGCGGACGCCTTAACCACTAGACCACCAAAACTGAGTAAGAATCTATCCATTTACTGAAACAGATAATCACATCATCTACTGAGACAGATAATCACATCATTTACTGAGACAGATAATCACATCATTTACTAAGACAGATAGTCACATAATGTACTGAGACAGATAATCACATCACTTACTGAGACAGATAATCACATCATTTACTGAGACAGATAATCACATTATTTACTGAGAC
Source organism: Lanistes nyassanus (assembly GCA_004794575.1). Taxonomy (NCBI): domain Eukaryota; kingdom Metazoa; phylum Mollusca; class Gastropoda; order Architaenioglossa; family Ampullariidae; genus Lanistes; species Lanistes nyassanus. Next base: position 491,322 of record SMGT01006632.1, read on the forward strand.
AGATAATCACATCATTTACTGAGACAGATAATCACATCATTTACTGAGACAGATA
>SMGT01006632.1:492351-530284 GCA_004794575.1 Lanistes nyassanus
TCACATTATTTACTGAGACAGATAATCACATCACTTACTGGGACCAGTGCTGCCCAGCCGGTAGGCTGAACTCGCAGTAACTTCTTACTTGCCGATTCTATTGCGCAGTTGAGATCCTGCACAGTGTGTGGCCTGTCACCAGGCTAGGTATCACTTTAAACTTTTGCACCCTTTCCCTTTAATTTTCCCCACTTTTCGCCCGGGTCGCAGAGGTTTCTTAAACACGGGCACTCTGTAGATGGTACCAGCATAAAAAGACGCATGAGACCGGACGTGGGTGTGGAGTATGAGATATTTTTTTAATGATGCTACAGAAAAAATCGTTCAGAGACGTGTTTAAAAAATCTGGTTTTGTCCTCGAAATCAAAACCTCGCCCAAGTCGTTCAGTAACCGCTGCTTGACTGGTTTGTCTGGATTTTGTAAAGCACGTCTCGAAGCTTTCATGGTCGCCTTTCAAAAGTGACACCTCTAAGTGCATGCTGCTTCCATGTCAGTCACGTGGCTGCCGTAAGACTCCTGCTCACATAATCACCAACATGTGCGAGCAGAAAGGACTCGTGTCTCATGGGGATTTTTGGTCTGTGCGCGCTTCGATGCAGAACTCAGGCCATGACTGACAAAGGGTGAACATACACTGATCGTTGGACATACTAGGACATTTGTAGTTTAGTGCCTGATGGGAACCATCTAGTGCTCACAAGTGGAAAACATTATTTTAGCATGCATATCCATAAATGACTGTTACAGATTTAATTTTGTAGACAGTGGATGGACTTGATGCAAAGGTAGTGTATCCAAACCCTTTACCTAGCCGTATTGCAACCCCTATGGTCGCAAATAGATACATTTTTACAACAAACTTAACTTACCTCAAGCTTCTAAGTCTAAGCTAGTATGTACACTTATACAAGGTGGTACGCATGTGGCAATTGTTTCTTTCCCATACATACCTACATAGGTGAGTGCATACATATGCAGGTATAAGTAAACCCATATATACACAAATAATTGGAGCATGAACCACCATACTCACGCTGTCATGCGTGCTCTTACGTTCTTTAATACCGAACGAACCCAAAACCCCTACACTTTTATTAATTGCACTTATTTTCAACCTGCACACTTTGTGGCTAGCTGGCTCCAGTCCTCACCTAACAACACCCCCACTTCTAAGCGTTCTCGCCGTTCTAATTCCAGCAAAAAGGGAGACTGATGTTAAATAAATCACTACAGTCGTCTTGGGGAGGAAAAAGACATCTAGCAAATGTTTAGTATGGAACAGGACAGTGCAGCTAGGGTACAGTGACATTAACAATAAATACGGATCCCGGTAATTTAGAAATTCTCACCCACACTGTTTCTAAGTAAACAGAAGTTTCAGATAAATAAAATCATTGTCTCAGATAAATAAAATCTTTATCGTAAGTAAATAAAATGTTTATCTCAGATAAATAAAATATTTGTCACAAGCGACATTCTACACGCAGCAAATCCGTCATGTCCTTCAAACCAGGATAAGCACCAGTAACAAATGTTCTTATAAACAAATTATTTTCACGAATGAAACATTCTCCTCGCTGCCGAAATGTTTTCACACGCGAGATTTCCACATAATAGATTTCATAAATGAAATACCTCCCCCACCCCACAAAAAAAGATATTTTCACGTTATAATCTTTGAGTTATCTACTAAAATGTTTTTGTCATCAGCACTGTCATTTTGTTATAATCCGCATGGTGCACTCACAATAATCACAGAACGCTGCTCATCTTATTTCACAGGGTGTGCTTGTGTGTGCGTGCGTGGCTGCGTGGGTGCGTGGGTGCGTGCGTGCGTGCGTGCGTGCGTGCGTGCGTGCGTGCGTGCGTGCGTGCCTGGGTGTGAAAGTAACCACGTTTAATGTCAGGCACCTGTGTTTATCTCTCAGTGCTGGTTCCTAAAGATCTAGCATTTTCGATCAACCAAGTGCAGTAATGGAACAGTCCAACAAATTCCAGCGAAGTGTTGTTTATTTACCCCTGAACGAAATCGTCAAAAGAATCAGAAATGCCAATTATCTCTGCACAGCTGCACAACAATATGGTTCAAGACCAAATGGGTATATTTACACTCAGATCGGCCTCACTAGCTGTCACTGATCATCTACCAACTCTTTCTCTCTCTCTCTCTCCCTCTGCCTCCCCCAATCTATCTTGTATATAGAAAATCTGAACGAATAATTAAAATTCTAGTAGTACTTGAAATAATTAAGTCATCAGCAATTCCTAATGCCTGCAAGTTTCTCCACACACAAAAGACTGAAAGCGAGGGATCACGTGACTCTCAACTGCTTTCACGAAGAGTCCAAAATATAATTGTGTCGACTGCCACCATGGAGTTCACAGTGGCACCCGGTTCTCATACAGCTCAGCTGGGAAACCTAGAAACAACCTACCCCACCCCTAACCCCACCCCGACGCGAATCCCACCCCGACCCTCATCCCGACCAAAGTAAGAAAAATGTTGCAACCAAGATTCGAACACCCAGCTTTCAGTTCCTAAACCAGTGTTTTAACCATCGATAGCTTCTGTTTAAAGGGCACGACCCGAGAGGTCACAGTGCACCTTCTTATCGCTAGAATGAACATGATCTGCTGATGTGGTCCGTAGCCGAGTGGTTCAAGTGTTGGTTTCAACGACCGAATATAGGATGGTTCGATTTTCGCATCTTCCTTCAGATTTTTCAGTTCTACGGGTTTTTTTCTGGGAAGTGGGGTGTTGGCCACGTTTTCAAACTTTACTCAGAGAGGAGGTTAGGGGAATGGTGTGTGCAGAGCAGAAAGTGAATGCTTTGACCATATTCACTACGTGCAAACTAGGTACGGAGATAGGAACATGTTTCAGCTATGACTGTGACTCGCTACAGAGCGCTGTAGCAAGGTGCCTATGGATTGGAATGGAAACAGCTGAGCTGTATAAGAACCGGGTGCTTCGAATGTGGCCGCCCTCTCCATCGTTATCTTCTTTCTTCTTCAGCTTATTATGTAGCAATAACCCTATTTCTTCATTTCAGGTGCTATTTTATTAGTTAACGTTTTCCAAACTCGAAATAACCACTATATAACTGTAACATCCTTTAATAAATATTATTGATATCATTTTTTGTGTCAGATAGCTGCATGCTGAGTTGCAAAGACTGTAACAGTGAAACAATAGTAGCAAACAATTTCTTCACTTAGCAGTCTGGCCAGTTTTAATAACATGACTTCTGTAGTTTTGTGATACAAACACAACATTTATTTTATGAAAACTGAAATAAAATAGATGTTATCATCTCGGTGCAAATATTTACACTTTCTTGGATCTATACTTGCTGTTATTTTAGCACCTTTGTCAGGTTTCACTAACATACACGCCCGTTGTCGCCACTGTGGTCCAAGCATCGCTTGTTATGTTCCAGATTTACGGTAGGCAGACCTTTTGCTGCCACAGTCGACGTCGCTAGAGTCCACTGTCCATAACCAAGATTTATTCTCTGTAAATTGTCTACCGAAGCCAAAGAGGGCAGAGAGGTCGAAGTGTCATACTCTAGGCACAAAAATGTCCCTTAGAATGGCTGCCCGCCGTAAGTTTCATCTTTTCCACGCATCTACACTTTAACCCATTGAAAATGAACAAAAACTAATTTTTCTTTTCTTGTCGTTTACTTTTTTTATAAAATTTGTTGTTGTCGCAATAACATAGAAGATGGTTTTACCACCCATCTCCGTTCGTTCGGTCAGCCGACAGACCCCTTGTGCTTCCTGTTTGACCTCCGGCAGTCAAAGGCTACCTTTTAGTTGAAACAGCTGGTCATCTTGCTTCCTTACAATTCTCTGCTTTTCATTTCTCTGTTATCTCCCTCTCCCCTCAATGACAGTTCTTCTACATTATTGTGAACCTGTAATTCTTTTTTAAATCTTTCTTTCCTTCCTTATATTTTTTCTTTCTTTCTAAACGCCGATTTAAAAGCTTCCGCCCCTACCCAATCCCCCACACACCTTCCAGCAGCAGGCAGTAATTGCTCTACTTGCCCGTCTCTGTACAGACTTCCGACGCCCGTAATGGTCACTCAAGCATATCTAAGCTGTCTTTATATTCGGCCCGAGGGGTCGGCAATCTCCTGGGGGGGGGGGATAACTCAGTGGTCAGAGCGTCCGACTCACACGTCAAACGGTGTAGACACCACGGCCATTTTCCCCCACTCCCCGTCCCCTGAGTGCTAATCTGTATCTCCACCCTGGCCATCTTACTGCAGCTATAAGACTGGTAGATTTTTCAGTGCACAGCTTAGTAATAGGACACATCCCTCCCATAATACGCTCTCGCTGCGAGGTATAAGCACCGCCTGTCTAAAGTAACTCAAGAAAGACACCATTGACGTCAATTATATCCTTCCCTGTACTCCAGCCACTGTGCTGATGCAACTTGTCAAATTAATTTTATTGTGAGAGGTAGGGTGCTGCACAAGGAAGAGAGTAATGATTATAGACCAGGTCCCATTTGTCTTTTGTTTTGTGCAGTCAGGAAGATGAACTGCTGATCTCTGATGAAAACCACAACCGCAGCAGACCAGACTGGGACGGCAAACTACTTTTTTAGCTTTCATGCCCTTGAGACTTCGCAATCCCCTGTATACTCAGACGGCTTCCGATGACACACCTTTTGTCGCGAGTATCAAGCTGCTAATGGAATTAGAAGGTAAGGCTTAGCGACCAGCTTAGTTTCGTAGTATGTAGTATGTAAGCCACACAGGCCGCTTGTCCCTGGTGAAGTCCTCAGGGCACTCCTTGTAGATTACTTAAGCTTTGAATCCTTCAGACTGTCTATATCCTTAGTGCAAGGATTTTTCATTAATGGTGGTTTTGGGGTCCCTTGAGGATGAGAAATGTTCGAGAGATTGGTTCCTGCACCACTATGCCAGATGCTCCGTCTCAACACCACCTGACCTTCACCTTGACATGTGACCCACGTTGTGGAGCCTTGGCGCCGATATTCCACCTGTGACCTCTAAAAGTTATCTCCTTTTAATTTTCTTTCAGCGGTTATGAATACAGGATTTTTTGGGGTAATTCAAAAAGTAGCAGTTCTGCTCCCTGAGTATCGTTCTGACTAGCAATTTTGACAAAAGTTTTTTGACCTTGACAGTGTAGCATTGCACATAAAATAAAGTTAAATATTCAGCTTCTAGTACTTTCAGTAGGGCGTTTTAAAGAGGAGTAAACGATGTCGATTGCTAAGTTCACTGGTGTGAATTTCTTTTAACAAAATTCTTTCGAACGTAAAAAGTGAAGAATAAGCAGATGAAGGGTGTGCGAAAGGTCATTCGGAAAGCAGGGTTAGCCCCTCCCCTTGCAATAACTGTTTTCTGATAGCGCTGATGATAACATGACCATTGAAGTTCGAGAAGAAACCCACACTTTTCGAAGAGCTGGTGGTAGCACTACGCAGGATAACATGCACGCCAACAGTCAGTGGCTAGCCCGCAAGCCTAACGCACGCACGCTTCCATGCAGACAATTGCGAGCGGGTTCATGCACACATGCAAAATATTCGGCCCACTATCTTCTTTTTGCGAATTCCCATAAGCCGACACACGTACGTTCAGTTCGTACGTAGATAAGATGTGCGCACGCATAAACGCATGCATCCACACGCGCACTACATACATAGGTGCATCTGCACCTGGCTTCCTCCGTCGTTCGCCTTACGGGCCTCTGTCGTCGGGCAGTATACAGTGTCGTGAGCACCCTACTGCTGCACAGTAGGAGTTTGTAGTCTGAACCCCCAGCCCCCCGCCCGGTACGGAGGAGTTATTTGCCTGCCAAGCACACCAGGGGGTGACAGGATACCTCCCCTCTTGCCCTTCACGCTTGTCACAAGGGCGCACGTTGTGTAGACAACAAGTGACTTGCGGACCGCGTTTCTTTAGGGTTTTCTCAGACTAAATGTAGCCACTGCCCCTTCCAGACGCTAAGGGCTCCGGATATTTTGTATGGCTGACCTAGTCGTACAGGACAGGGTGAACGTGATTAGCAGAAAATGAAAGCGTGGGATGGTGGGTCCTGAATTACGTGACATACCCTGATATGAAGAACAATCTACGACATACCCTTGAAATGTTAAAAAAGATGGGGAAAAAAAAAGAAAAGAAGGAAAGAAAAAAGTGAATGAAAACAGGAGAGAAGGAAACAAAAAAAATCCAAAGGAAATAAAGAAAACGAAAAAAGGAAAAAGGAAAACGAAGAAAAATATTTTTTTTAACCTGAAGAAAAGAAAGAACAAAAAGATACATTAAAAAAGAGCGAATGAGAAGATAGCAAATCATGCGCCGAAGGAATTTAATTTGTACGTTCAAGTTTAAGACGGATTCCTTGACCCCAAACTTTGTACAATATGTCGCATCTAGTAAATGCTAACGAGTTCGAGACCAGGACATACACCGTCTTTCTCACGATCCTTTTGAAAACGTCTGTCGAGCCCTCGAGGATAGCTAGAAACGAAGCATCCATGACGCACAGATTTCTAGAATCATTTCGTTCGTTCGTTCGTTCGTTCCTTCCTTCCTTCCTTCCTTGTTTGCTTCCTTCCTACCTTTGGCATCACCAGGTGAAGAGTACTGGCAGGCAAAGACCATCGCAAAGCTCAGGTCTCATCGACAACAGAACGTTCCTCATCGCCGACATCGCGGGTAGAGTAGTGTGAAAACAATGTCTAAGGCAATTAGGACATCCATCTCCAGCCGTGGTTGGGCTGCTTTGAAAGCAGGAGGGGAGGGGTGGAGCCAGACGACCGAGCAACAGCGGGGAGATTTTGGAATATACCACTCGCCCCTCAAAGCTGTGCCGCTCATTTTAACGCTTGACCCGTGAAGTTCCACTTGTTGCGGCTGATGATCAGATACTGCAGGTGACCTTGGTCCTAAGTCCATGGCCCCCTCTTTTCCCACTTCACACCCCTCCCCCCTCCATGGCCCTGTTTTCTACCCTCTATGCACTGGCACAAGTCGCTAGCAGCAAAACCTTCTTACATCTCGCATAGGAAAACTTGTTAGCAAAGGACTATGAAGGGTCAGGTGTTTGCGGTAGCTCATGGGTCATTAACTACAGGACGCGTTATTTTTTCCACCCAGTGGAAAGTCTTGAGAAATATCGCATATGTCACGAATGATTCAGCCAACCAGAATCCATAAGGTTTGCAAGAAACTATCAGCAATAGGCTACATAATGTACAAAATGTACTACTGTTGCTCTAGTACTACTAACACAACTACTTTAGTGAACTACCGAATAGCACTAGTACTTACTAAGCAGTACGCGAAAGTAATACTAGTATATATAGAGAGAGCGAGAGAGAGAGAGAGGGAGAGAGAGGGAGAGAGAGGGAGAGAGAGTGCACTAGTACAGCATACAGTACCCTACCGTTCCGTTGTCGGTAACGTAAACATATCGTTAACATCTCTAGTCCTACCCCTACCCCTTCCAATAACCCCACCTCGAAAAAAAGATTTTTAAAATGTTGGCGGAGACGAAAGAGGGAAATCGAACCACCTAGTTTTAAGCTGCTAAACCTGTACATTTGACCATCGGGCTATGCACCACAACGGCAAACCCTGCTCATTGTGGTCACAAGAAGCCGAGCACCTCGTCGATTTAACCGTCATTAGTGACGTGTGAGATGTTTCCCAAACATTTCCATTCGCTGGGAGTCTTATGTCCCTGAATCTAGTTGAAAAAAATAATTAAGCCTACCGGATAGTTTTTTTTAAAGCCAAGACATCCAAAAGAAAGTCTTTGGCAACCCATGCCCTCCCCACACCATCACCCCAACCATCTTTCGCCGGCTGGAGCAACACTAGTGCCAGGAAAATATCGAACAAGCGCAGACTATTAACCTCCCCCACGACAAAGAATTCGTTCTCTTCCTGTAATCATACTGCGATCCCAGAATGAAAGAAAGAAACAGGAGCAAACCAAGAAACACAATGATTCTAAACGCGATCCAACTTCCCCGCTAATCTGTATTTTCAACAAGGATCGACCACAGAAGAATGGTTTGTAGGACTAGCCGGGTGGATTTTTTTTTAAAGATAGCCACAATGCATTTTTCTCGAATTTATCTGCTTTTGTGATGCGTACGTCAGAAGGATGAGAATCTGAACACTGTAGAAGAGTAAACAGGTATGTAGAAATATCCAAGAACACCGCGCAAAATAAATAGGTGCCCCTGCACAGATGGATGCTATTTAGCGCCGATGTTAAAAACTATCCGTACTGTACACTGATTTATCAGAATAACGTTTCGCATTAAAATTCACATTCAAAAAGAGACTCGGGCATTCACAGTGTTTTATTTCTTCACGCGTGACTAGCAAAAAGTAGAAAATAGTGGCGTTATTGCTAGAATATTGTTTTTGAATGAGGGCCAATGGCTATAATAAATTTGATTTTGCACTCGGCAGGTAAGAGAGAAAGAGAGAGAAAAAGAGACAGGCTGCGTGGCTGCGTGCGTGCGTACGTACGTGTCCATTTGTGTGTCTGCGTCAGTGACTGTGTTTTTCCGAACTCTTATTCCGGGGTTCTTACACTTGAAGTTATGTTTCTTCTCCTTCAGAACACACAAAGACTGATAATTTTACATTAAGGCTTAGGAACTAGTATGGAACTAGTACCAGTATAAAGAGTTGTGCAGAGTTGTTTCCTATGAGATTTACTGGGCGATATGTGCAGAAAATGTAGCTTGCGTACGGCTGTTCTCAATCACAAAAAGAAAACAGGTTGCGCGCTTTTAGCGAACTGATCCCTTGGCCATCCCCACCCTTACTATGTCTAATTGTATCTCTGACCCTACCTCTTTTCTTCTTTCTTTCCTGTTTTTTAAACTGTTTCCTGTCTTCCTGTTCTTTGCTTTTTTTAAAAATTGCATGCTTATTCTATTACCCACGAAAGTTATTTATATGTCTTTACCTACATCCCTTGTCTAAAACGGAATAGATTTGTAAGCACAAACGCTTTAAAATAAGCTTTTAAATATGCAACAGAGGCCATACTTCCCGCTTCACTTTCATATTGTTTACAGACACAGTACGGGAGACATTTACTGGATCCAGAAAATGTAGAAACCTACACCCTTCCCTCACCTTCACTGTAATGGGGGAGTCCAGTAGTCTGTTCTAGACACTCAGCTGTCTCACTGCTGCGTCGCCTGGGAGATTTCGGTTGTACCTGTAATTAACACTTGCTGTTGACGTGCACCTCAAAGGAAGGAAATATCAGCCACACGCGAAAGGATAACCTGTCGAACAGCTGCTGAAACGCGATACAAACGAGGGCAAAAAAACCCCAAGCTGTAGAAGTAAGAAAATGAGATTACCACAGGGACTTGGTTACACATTAAGGGTTTAGGGATTTTTTTGTCGTAAGAAAGAACGGAGGAAAAGCCAGGTAAACAACAGTGGGTTTTTTTAAATGCCGAGAAGCTGAAAAACAAACTTGTTTTCACGGTTTTCTAAAATTGTAACAGTCTTTCGCCGTTTTTTGTAAAATGTTGAGTGGGCTTACACATGTTGACAGGGCGAAATATTGAAGAATCTGACCCACTGACCACGACTCACACTAGTATGAACACCTCAGCACCGGTTTTACCACAGGAACACGTTTTAAGCCATTTTGGAAGAAAAGTTATGTGACACTCAGGTAGTAACCGCACTGGACGAAACATTATGTGGACACTCAGGTAGTAACCGCACTGTGTAGCGTTATTGTTTTCCGAGTTAGAAGAGAGAGTCACGTCACCAGAAAGAAAGATGTAGCATTGTCTCGGTACCAGAAAGACGATGTAGCATTGTCACGGTACCAGAAAGACGATGTAGCATTGTCACGATACCAGAAAGACGATGTAGCATGACCGTCTCAGTCACCGCTGCATACGTGGCATAGAGAAGACCACAAGTACTTCTTTGCAGTTCAGTTCTTTTATTTGACATGCTCTGTGTAACCGGCCATTAGGCCTCCCTTTTCATTACACACCAAACAAAATCTGAGCTCTGCAATTTAACAGACAACATCTTCAATAAGTCATAAAATACCAAGACTATTTCGAACAAATTTCAGCTTCCCTTCTTTCCATCTCGCCATACGTCGACCTAGCTACCTTTATCAGTCGGAACCTCTATTGTGTTTATCCCCACCAGGGTTTATATACCTAACCTAAGTGTCGAGTGTCGGATTCCCACGAGCTGCACGTGTGATTTTGACTGGCATATGCACACTCTGTGGCCCTCGTGGACAATGCATGTTTGGAGCTATGGCTTCTGTGTTTATGGTTAACCGAGTGCTGGGGCTAAAAGTGATGTGTCTGGCCTCCCTAGTGTCTGTCTTGCTCTATGTTAAGTGTAGTTCCCAGACCTGTCATATGTCCAACGTCCTCTCCCAAACAGTACTCTAACAATACACCTAACTAGCATCTGTGTTACCTACAGATGGCACGCGTATTGTTACAACTGGACGAAACGTTATGTGACACTCAGACAGTAAGCTACTGGACGAAACAACACAACGTCTGCTTCCTAGAACGTACAGTGACAAAAGCAAGAGACAAACGCTCGTCATTCTATCTTCACGAAAGCCTTAAGTCAACCAGCTTTTGATGCGAACATTCAGTCGTATTCAAAACTTATCTCGGCTTCGCGAATGTGAGAAGAAAAGCATTATCCCGAAACGTTTATGGCATTACCTTGCCCAAGCGGCATTAACTTGCCTGACTTTATTTTTAAATAAAGATACGCAAAAACAGTGTGTTACATCAAAAGTACAACACCTTTTCTGTATGTTATATCAGCCGGTAACTGTGCTTTATATCACTCAGGAGTCAAAATATTTGTCCTGTCGCTTTCTTTTACATCTGTCGTGAACCTATCCTTTCCTTGTTTAGCTCCTTTGCATTTCTTATTTAAGAAACTTTGCCCTTGTAGCGAGAAAATTTCTTCAAGATATTTCTTTATGCTCGGGCGCAGTCCATCATCGATCAACCCCCCCCCCCAAGGTAAGAATTAAATTTCTCCTTCGTGTATGGGAATTAAATTAAATCCTTCCCTGTCTCACAAAGAGCATGCAAGAACTGTGGTTCTTAAATTCCTGATAATAATGTTTATGTATCAGATTTCGATGCATGTGCAATAGACTGAGAACCCCTCTTATCTCGTCAACCGCTTTCTGTGTATTTTGTTTGCAAAGCATCCCTAAAAAAAGTGACACACCTGTTTCACCTGAAGTACACACCCAGGAATTACTCCTCCCTGTATGTTCTCTTTGCATTACAGCCTTCTGGCACTCAGCGTCTTTGTGTCAATGACTGAGTTAAGATTACAATACATAATAGTTTATACACACCTTGCTTCTTCCCTTCCTAATACTTCCCTAACGAACCTCCAAAGAAAATGTAGAAGACAGGTGAGCGTGGTATTAGTAACAGAAATTCATATCACCACTTGTACTGTGACGTCATCAAGCTAGTTGAGACACATATCAAGATTTCCATCAACCACGAAATTCCTTCAGTCACAAAGTTCCATGTGTTCTTCAGAACCTGATCAGGACACAGAGCCAGCCGCGAAACGCTTTATGGAGTTTTCAGATGGTGAGAGAGTCGTCCCGTAAGCGACCTTTGCCTTTCTCTGAAATTGGAAACGCGCATATAGGTGCTGTGACGTGAGAAGTCACTGGGGCATGGGCCCGCTTTATGGGTTTTCGAGTGCTTCCAGCCCCGTTCTAACGACGTCAGAGAAACCTTTCAGCAACAACCCCCCCCCCCCGTCGCATTGTGCCTTGCTTATTTTCTGTCATTGTATTTTTTTTAATTGAACACCTAATGAGAAATGAGGAAAATTACAGAAAAGCTAACACTTACTAGGTAAATAAGAATTTTATACCTACTACCATAAGACTGCAGCAACAGGATTCTCTGAAAAATCCGAAACCCGCTCGAACAAAAGATACATCTTTAGCTAAGAACCAAGAAGAAATTTTGAGAAATCTTTGAACTGGGACAGGTAACTGCAGTGGGCGTTGCTTGGGCGAGGTTGCAGAAGAGGGCTTTGAATTCGAAGTACTCTTTTCCTCCTGACGCTGACAAGTTCAGTTAAGTCCCCTTTCCTCCTTGTGGAGCACAGGGCCTCGACTTCTGCTTCCTGCGGTCTCTGGCGAGCTTTTCTGCTTCTTCCCAAGACAGGTTGACGGGTCTGAGCTCTTCGTTAGGCTCCATCTCCAGCTCTGGGACGCTGACAAAGGAGTAGAAAATTTAACAAAGGAAAAAAAAGTTGTACACATACCAACAATCGCAAAAAAATGAACCGATTCCTCAATTAATATACAGCGAAGACGAGGTCTGGTTATTTGAAATCAGACGTCAACAAAAAGACGAATAATTTAAAGGAAAATCTAGATATATTATTTGTTTAAGAAAAAAACAGCAAAAGCTGTACTTTTTGGTCTGAGTTTTGATCTTTCACTTCTATATTTCTCTCTTGTAGGGAAACACACTGCTTTTTCTTTTGCGGGTTTATGACACTGATCCGAAAAAGTGAACTCCTCCCGACTGGATAAAAGACAACGTCAAATTTTCTTCCGTGTGGGGTTCGAGAACCAAAGTTTTGCGAGAACCTATCAAGTACTGGAACATCAAGGTAGAAATGATTGTTGCAGGGGGAAGTGGTTATCAAACCCTGGATTTATCGATACGACTTTCTACTTTAATGGATGGCGAAGAACGCACTACAACAAGCAGACAAAACAAAATGCAAGAAAAAGAAAAGGAATTAAATAGTTTTCTTCTCAAAGATAAGTAGCGAGCATTACATAGTCCAGTGAAAGAGCGTAATGTTTCTGAAAGAAAAATAGCTTGAAATAAAACAGAAGGAGCTTTAAAAATAATTTACTGTGCACCCTTAAGAACACATAATTCATCTTGAAAGAATTAATTGGTTGCAGTGTACTTGCAATAACAAATCTGTGTGGTTTTTTTATTCGAGATAACTCTTTCCTCTTCAAGAAGGTGTAGTGGAACTAATGTAACTCTTTCCTCTTCAGAAAGGCATAGTGGAAATAAGACCGTAAGGTTGTACAATTTCGGAGGTAGGGGCGGCAGTGTACGATCGCTAGTTCCCTCAAAAAACCCCAAAGAACCCCCCCCCCCCCTTTACACGTGGAAACAGAAAATCAGAGAATTTCAAATATTTGGCGTGTAAACGCTTGCCAAAACAAAGGATTTTTGCATAACTCACTTACAGGATCGTCATCTCGCGAACTAGTTTTACATATAGTTCACGCGCTCGCCAAGTCTCGGGAGGGCTATCTGCATAGTTGCTTTCATTAGCAATGTCTGAAAACCCTGCCTCTGTTGTACCGGAAACTCAAGATGGCGTACGCACAGCAGAGTGGAGATATGTTGGTCAGGGTTGTAAGGAAAATCACAGCACGCGCAATCGAGGTCTGCGTTTTTTTTTGTTTTTTTTTGAGGGAGCACAGGGGAAGCAGGAGAGATTAAAAGAGATTAAAAAAAGGTTTGTGGGGTGATAACAAGCAGCGTAGGTGATTCAGAGCACGCTGAACCCAAAACTAAAAACATCTTGAACGCTGAACACAAAAAATTGAAAGTCTTTTCAAAATGGGGCCGCCTCGTCGTACAAGTGAAGTACACTGGTTTGTGGGGTCGACCCGAGTGCTTCTAGGAAGATGTCAACAAGGATTTAAATAACCTTCCTCCCTAAAGACTTTGTGATATTTGTTTCATTCCTCTCAAGTCGTGAGTGTAAGGCAGTCCCACAACCCCAGATAATGGAGGGATGATTTTATTAATACGTCACGCAAACCTACCTTGATCGCGAACAAAGGCATCCTCAAATATCTCTGTAACAACCACGCTGTTTATACTCTTCATCTTTTGTTACAGAGTTGCAGAACTTGCAGCTTTTATTAACCAATTAGTTCGATTGAAAGTCTCATTGAAAAGCTGCTACATTACTACGATCTCCTCTGAAACCTCCCCACAGATTCTCTCTATCTCTCTATCTCTCTCTCATTTACCCACACTCATGCGCGCGCACAGAGAGAGAGGGGGATTTTGAATGAAAAGAAAGTAACGCCCAAACCCATGCAGGATTAACAAAAAGCAATCACATTTTTTGAAGATCTCAAACAAAAATCTCTGCTTGTAAACATTACATTGGTACAACAGCAAATGCCTCAGGCTTCAGACATGAGGAACTAAACACATGCTGGGTTTAGATAAAATAAATAATAATAATAATAAATAATAAAATGTGGATTTTTAACGCGCGAGAACACATTTCAGGCACACTTCGCGCGGACGATGGACACAGACACGCTAGTGAAAACAATGAACACACACAGAGGGAGAGATGAACGCACCACTGACCAACAGGTTGGGAAGCAGATCGTCCTTCAGTCACAGATGGGTGGACAAGTATCATAAGAGACGATGAACAGAGAAAGTTGTAAGTTAATGCAGACAGGCAATCGGGACGTCAGTCAAGGTACTTTAGGAAAAGAAAAGTTTTTAAGTTTCGTTTGAAAGTCTGTAGTGATGGGGAGTGGCGAATGTTGTGGGGAAGTGAGTTCCATTGGGTGGATGCGGAGAAGGTGAACATGCGCTGTCCAAAATCAAATGAAACACTTCAAAGTGTCATCTCTAAAAAGATTGCTTAATTCTTGCTTTGGTCCTGAACAGCCCCATATGCAAGACAACTGAATAGCTGACTTATTCCTGTAATGGCGGATAATCTAGAATAAGCTCCTTGAATTTCCCATGTACGAAAACCGAATAGCGTATTCTTCCCTCGTTCTTCGGTAATAAGTTATTCGGTCGTCCCAAGAGTCCCAAGAGCGAATAGCTTATTCCAAGTTCGCCAGTACAGCGTTTACAGAGGGCAAAATTCCGTTCGACATATTTGGTGATTTAGACATATATCAGAAATATATATTTCGAAGAGCTGACATTCTGGGCATTGTAGATGAAGTTAATGCTGGCACAGAAGTTTGTGATTCAGTATGGAGCTCGACACCACAGCTACAGGTCAAGGTCATGCCGACTGCTGACGTAGTCTGCTATTTTGCTTTAAGGTATTTGTTTTAAAACTGATTTTCAGGATGACTGCACCCAACAATAAAGGTCCCTCGACTGCTAGTTCTTCAAGCAGAATTTCAACCTCACTGCTGATTGTACTAGACCAGTCTGGTTTGTGGATTCTTTTCTGCCATCGCAGTGATTACAGAGAAGATGTGAAGTGCTGACCATTACGCATGCGCACTGAAGCAGAATTCCGGCCGTCTTAAAATAACTCTTGGAATAATTATTCTTTCCCTATTGGCGTCTTGCTCATACCGAATTTAATCCCGGTATAAGAAAGAAATAGCTGTTATCAAATAGTGGCTATTCGGGATTAAGTTTAGTACAGCTTCTTTTGTAATCAAAGTTTTCCTTCGCACAGTGGCATTCTTTTCGTACTACTGCAGTTTTTCCTACTTATCTGAAGACCAGTTGTAAATGGCTGGTTTTACTCCAGCCACACCACCAGCACAAATGACTTCATAACGACAAATATATTGACACAGTTCAACTAACCACCTAAGTAGCTGTAACCTTTTTCAGATATCAGTAACGAAATCAAAAAGATGTCTTTTGTCAAGTTATTTTCTAGAAAAAGTCGCACGTCATGAACTATTGCTTTAGTAAACCTTTTTTGAGCACACTTCCTTCTTGGTTATTCAATTGAAATTTTTATTAAAATCAGCCATCATTCATCTTTAGATTTGGGGGAAAAAAAAGAAAATTCTGACGTGAGATGTGAGTGTGGGGTTAATTCAAATGGAAATTTTCTTTGTTATTTCCTTTCTTTCTTTTTCTTTCGCTCTCGTTCGTTCGTTCGTTCGTTCGTTCGTTCGTTCGTTCGTTCGTTCGTTCGTTCGTTCGTTCGTTCGTTCGTTCGTTCATTCGTTCTTTCCTTCTTGTCTCTCTTCTTTCCTTCCATTACTTTCAGTCGCTCAGTTTTCATATTACTGTCGTGCGTTGTCTCTGAGTTTCTTTCCCTCTCCGTTATAAATCTCGAAAGGGTCAACAGGGTCGGACTGTTTACACACTCTCTGTTATAAATAGCGATATTGGCCAGTCGACGGAAAGCGCCAAATCTTTGTACAAACATCATAGAGACCCCAGGCCTCTCTTGCCAGAGCGTTTCCGACCAAGATAATGCAGGTCACCTGTTTCGAAGAGATCTCTAGGGTGCAAAGACGCATTCATAGAAACCTTTCGTATCCGGCGATGCATAAACTAAAATAGCAAAGGAACCTGATCTCATGGTTGGTGTGTCACCATCAGAGTACGACGCTCAGAACTGAAAACAGCAACATGTTGACATATTCAACTTGAAAATAAGATGACTCCTGGCTCGCTGTTGTCAATGTACGACACAACTCTGTAGCACTGTAAAGCCTCAGTCCCGGCCAGGTGTACGTCCACTCGGCTACCTCAGTACCACAGACTAGTGTTTACCTGCAAATGAAGCTGTAATTTAATAATATGTCGTAAATTTTAGGAACAGTGTGCGATACAGCAGCGGTGCATTTAAACCCTGTTTCAGCCAGGCGTACCGCTACTCGACTACCTGAGTACCATAAACTACTGTTTACCTACGTATGATACCATAATTTAATAATACATGGTAAATTCGAGGCACACTGTACGACACAGCATTGGGGCATTTTAAAGTTTCGCCCAGGCGTACAGCTAGTCGGCTACCGGAGTACTGCGGTCCACAGACAACTACTTTCCTTCCAATGACTGCAGTTTAAAAAATACGACGCAGGTACTAGACACACGTGTTTTTCGTCGTCTAGAACAAAGTCATATGCTATTAACCTGCAGCTATTAGAAATGTTTCGGTCAAAATGAACTTTCACTGCAAGTATGTCGGCAACGACAAGCAAAAGGATGGAGATCTGAGTTCCGTAATTTGCAAACGCCCACCACAATGTTGCAATGAATTTACTGAAATGTACTTACCACAAACACTGTTTTGCAACGAACTTACTGATATTTCCATACACAAAGAAGTAATATTTCTGGGCTGACTTGCATGAGTTTTCTTATCTCCTGTTCATACGTAATGGTGAACGTAAACTACACAGGGTGAACGGGCCTTACGACCACTGTTGTGACAGGAAGAGCAGCTACGAACGCTTATGCAAGCCATCCCAGGTTACTGGGGGGGTGAGGAGGGGGGCACATATCTAAACCTTCCCAATATTGTTTATTTTTGCTGAAAGGAAGTTAAGGGGAAAGGACAACAGAGAAAAATAACGAGAAAGAACCCCTTACCCAATTCCCCTCCACCAGCACACAAATCGCAGAGTTTAATTAAAAGCAACTTATTATTTTAAAACTGTTTTCCTACCCGGTCAGAATCCCGTCTGCTTAGCGATATAAAATACCTTTGGCTGAATGTCACATAATTCGTTTTACTCTCAACTGCTATTTGTAAGGGTCTAATAATTGCTTTGCAACTTATCACAATGTAATCTAGAAAAGCAGTGTCAAAAAATACTTCGGCTGATGAAGATTAAAAACTGGAAATACCTTCTAAAACATATTATTTTTCCATCTATTCTAGCGAAATTCGTGTTAACCAAAAGTCTCCCAAGCTTCCTTTCATCTGCGCCAGAGGGGGGGGGGTGGCTATAGGACACCGGGGGCCTTAAATTACCGTCAGAGTTTTATCGTACACGATTTTTAACAAAAAATGGTGTGCCGGTGTGCGTCGATAACTAGGTTCGCCCCCATACGCTTTCGCCGACTAGGGACAATAGTTTGAATCACAGACACACATATATATATATATAAGCTCTGTGCTTGAAGTGAACAGAAATCACGTGCCGTTGGCAAGCAGTGAAAGCTTAGCAACCGTGACAAACGAGTGCGGACTGGCAGACATGGTTGACTTCGCCTCCAGCTTATCCCGCGCACTGTCGTCCATCAGCATCGTCTGTGGATAGAACTCGAGAACCTATAGGCTAGATCATGCCTTGAATGAGTACATTGTTGTAAAAGCATTGTGCTGCATTGTAGAATTCTGACCTTACGACGCCTCTTCACAATCCTTTTAAAAAAACGAGACACTTGAAAGAGCATAATTTTTAAAAAGTTTCTACAGCTTGACAGTGGAAAGTAGAGACTGCCAATTTTTGTTAACTTGTGGCACGCATGGCAATAAGTTCTTTGACGACATACCTATGCATTCTTCAGGGATTAATAGTAAATTTCAAGCATGTGATACTTGAATAACATAAACTTTATTATAATTACATAACAACATGTATGTAAAACAAACTTTGAAAGAGGTTTAAAACACAGACGAGTTTCAGTTTTTGCTGACAATATTGACAGTGCTCATTACTCACAGTGCTCATTACTCACGCCTACTTCCATTGTCTTGCCAAGCAGCTTACCGGAGGATGTTTGGCCATGAAGGCTTTAACACAGCAGAAGAATATTTTCCTGTCTCCCCAAATAATTCCCAATGACGATGAAACTGTAGATACTTATTCCTTAGGGCTTACGCCTCTTAAAGGGTGGCCACAATACCAATATTTGTTGACGCACACAAGCGTAGTCCCTAAAGTCCCCTTAAAGATCCCTGGCAGGGCAATCGAAGTATTTAATAACAGTAATAACGATGATGATGATGATGATGATGATGATGATGATGATGATGATGATGATGATGATGTATTCTTGTACATCCAAGTTCTCCCGAATTAACAGTAAGAAACAGTAAATACAAGCCAGAAATCATAATAAGCAATCGAACACAAACAACACGCAAAGTACACAAAAACGCGCGCATATACACATCCACAGAGCGTGCACTCAAGAAGACAGTCCACACGGTAGCTGTGTTTCCTGTAACGCGATCTCCATGTGTCGTCAAAGCCAACTCCTTCCCTCGGCTTATTTATATCAATATATGTATATTCTAATGTCAGGTGAACTACGATTGACATGTGTTCTTTGACATTTTTTTGTGGATACCCCCTGAGGGTAAAAGAATAAAGAAACTTGAAACTTGGCACTTCTGCCTTTGTTCCTCCACAGCACGGTGAGAAAAGCATCTGAAACCAGAGTTCCTGGTCCTGCCTTTGACGTATAAGGCGCGAGCTTAGTGCGTCATTGCGGTGTCACGTGGTACCCGTCCCAGTAAACACCTGGCGTCACATAACGCCGGGACTAGGCCATCCATTGAAAATGCCCTGCTTGTGACCCAGATGTCAAAACGTTCAAAATGCTGCTTTCAGTACTACATAGCCACATCCGCTGTTTGTAAAAACACCTTTGAGTGTGCGCCATAGATACTACGTCTCTGTATACAGGCTGCTACTGTATGACCACGCTGAGTGTCCGTAGTTTTTCGCTTTCTCTTTCTGTCCTTCGCTATTTCTAGATTAAAGTTAATCCTTTTCTACAAAATAAATTATTTTATCCCATTCCCCTTTTGTTATGGTTTAGTTACCCTCAAAGAAAGACGGCTGCAAAAGGAAAAAAAAACTTGTATGCATATTCCATTACCCTCCAAAGCTATATATCCTCTCTTCCCCAACCGCCACGGGTCTGCCCCCAGGATGTCGTCAAAACTAATTGGGGTGACGTCAACAAATGATGGTCATCTGACGTGGTCGTCAGACAGCGCTGTGAAAGACTGACCTGGTGTAGCCGACAGCTAAATGAGAAGGAGCGCCCTCTAAAAGCAAATAGCGAGATTTTCTCTCGCGGTGATGCTCTGACGTAGGGCCTCGTCATGATCACAGGCTGACACGGGACCCCAGTGCATGCACACGAAGACTGTACTTTAGAGACGCAGGTGTGACTCCTAGCTGTTTGTCTATAGCTTCTACCCCACGAAAATGTCTCTTCTGTCCGGCAACAGGAAGTTTACTGGCTTCCGCTACCTGTTTGATTGTAATGTTCTGGTGGGCGCGTCACAATCCTGCCCATCTGGCTTGTAGAACTGGATACGAAACGTTGTCAGGATCTTCTTGTTTAAATCGATTTATTTAATTCTTATAGCGGTGATCGTAAATTCTGCAGACTGCTGAGTGCGGATCAGGACTCGGGCAGGTCGTCAACCCTTACACTGTGAGACGTAAACAACGCCTCGCTGTCGCTAAGTACCTGATGTGGTTGCCGATGGCCGAGTTTTAATAATACTGTTTTCCACTGGGCCTTTTGACATCGTGTGGGCTGCTTGAATACTGAAAAGCACCAGCAGCCCTTAACCTGCAAACAACCCAAATATACGAAGTAAACTCTAACTTCTTTTAACAGTCCTATACTTCACTGCACCTGGGCTGGCTTGCATGAGCGTCTTTACCTCCTGTTCATACGTAAAGGTGTACTTTATTATACAGGGCGAATCGCCCTCAAGTACGATCGCTCTCGTGCCCGTTAGAGCAACTATGAACTCTCATGCAAGCCAGCCCAGACTCCTTGGTAAACCAAGAGATCCAAATGTGCTTCTGGAATTCCAACAAAGAAGAAAGACACGCCATATCCGTCTATTCTAGGAGTAAACGGCTTTTTATTGGGTCGTGAAGCGTCGCCTAAAAGAAATTTGTGAACGCAAAAGCTCCGTTGGAGCAAATTTAACGACTGGATAGCCAGCTGTAACTGTCAGTTCCAAATATTTGTGAACAAGCTGGAACGATCGAAGGGAGAAGGAGACAAAAACTCGTCTGCCGAGATTCAGGTCAGTCCCTTGGCTTGCCTGTTTGTTGAGGAATCGTGGAATACAGCAGCTGAGATTACACATCTGGAATACAGTTTAAAATCGCTACCTAGATACTAAAACAAAGTCAGCGTTTGTTGGTATCACCCCTTCATCATATTATCCGTATTTTAGGAATGCTAAGGTCACTGGGCAAATTTTCACCAATTTTTCTTCTTCAAACTTTCCAGATTGTATCTATTTTAATTAACTTTTGGCGCGGAAGTTTCTGAAGTCGGGATTAGGTGTTGATCTAAGCAGTCTTGATAACCTTAATTTATTTGCATTCAATTTACTTTTGTTCCCGCACACCCAGTGCTATGATATACGAACAAGCAATTGGTATCACTTGTATATTAAAGTATGTATATTCACTTACATATACAAGTGCCTACTGTATTCGTTATTGGCTTCAGATTCTCCACACTGCCTGCTTACAAAATTCCTAGGTGAATATATTGGAAGTTAAAGATTTGTTTAGTGTTTATAAACTTTTTTGGCTTTAAAAGTTGTCCTTATAAAACAAATTAAACGGGGAGAGCTGTACCTTCTTTGTCGCCGAACACACGAAGATGATAAAAACAGGGGGATGATTAAAAACATCGTTGTATTCGAAAGCGACACTGACTTCAAATTCCTGTAGCCTTTGCCCTGTAATACGTTGTCAATCAGATCTAAACGGTGATCTAAACTCACCTACTCACTCGATCGATCGATCAATCGATCAACCAATCGATCAATCAATCAATCACACCAGTGTTGATCCACCTATTGTAAGCATAGAACTGACAGCGAACTACTGCTGACAAGCAAAGCACAGACGCCCCGATAGTAGGTCAAAGTGGGCGTGGCTCAGAGTTCAGCCGCGGGTCGCTGGCTGCACTTTTCCAAGCAGGATAGGATCAGGAGTGGTCCCTCTTGTACTAGTCTCTTTGTCCACGATTACAGCTTCGGGTTTGTCTGCATCCATCAAAACATGAGAAATTCGGGAAATTAGCTGCTACAGACAAATGTATCTCATCCGATGGTTTATTTTATTTATAATGTTTATTTCCTTTTCAAAAGTCACCTTTGACATAGTGCTTAACTGCTTGCAGCGGTGCGTCTCACAATCAGATCAGTGGAAAGGGATGTTTTCTCACAGCGGTACAACGGCCTACGTCAGACGGCTATTTACTGTCGCTTCTTAATCGTTCACACCTCGCCTCCACTTAGGAATATCGCTATTGTAGATTCACTGAGGCGGTTGGAGATTTTTTTTTTTTAATGAGAGCTCGATCATTGTTACGAACTGACAATGTTTCCTGAGCAACACATTCCGCTCTCGAATCATTTACTTATGAATCGTGTAAACAAAGTGTGTTTGGATCAAACTTAAGTTCCTGTTAAATCTCATTAGCACCGGTATATCTGGTTAGCACCAGTTCTGCATGCGTCCTTAACTCCTATTGTGTCGGCCAGTGAGGCGGTGGGACGCACACACCCTTGCAGTTCTGGTCTCAAAGTTTTATCTCCCAGTGCAGACGTCCCTGGCAGATGGGGAAGCAATCATCTTAACTCACAGTCCTTACTGCCCTATGGGGTGGGGCTTGCGACAGACCACTTACGTCATTTAATAAGGCACGCCATGTTCCTTAAGATCTCCCCCCATGCCTAACAAACCGTCGTGCCCTTTCACAGGACTCGCTTCGTAAGGTAGTAATGCAGTTTGCAAAATGTTAAATGATCAGGTATATTGCGGGGGTTTTTTTTCGGTTACCTGCCCACAGTTCAAAATGGGCAAAGGAGGAAGGAACCGCAGGCTGTAACAAACGATGCCGACCGCCAGCCTGGCCAGCCCACGGACCTATAGTGTCCATGGCCAGAAATTGGCCACCCGAAACCGGCTGAATGGTCCTCTTCAGCCCGCGCAGGGGCGGATAACCAGGAAAAATTTCGCCTTTCAACTTTCAGTTACACAGACCTGTCATTGCGGACGAAGCAGGTCTCAAGCCACATTAAGCAGTATTTACTTTTGTTTAAAGTTAACGTTAACTCTTAACGTTCCGCCTGTTAAAGTTTCCTCATGCTGTAGTATACCTGCTGCGCGCACACACACCTGCGCATCCACACACTCATGCATCATATTTACCGGTATTAAGATGTGGCCTGACAATAGGATTTAATCATACCCACATCTTGGGCGTCAGCAAAAAGAACATTTCTCACTGCATTATACATGCTTTAGAACCGACTTCTGCCTATAACAACGGGAAAACAAATTGCTTGCTTACTGGTTTGCAGTAATTTGCACAGATTTCTGCACGAGATGATATGGCATTCTGCCACCTACCTACATTCAAAGCTTAAACATTAATTGTAAATTTGCATTCTTGTGGTTCATCATCTTTGCCCAGGTTCGGCGAAATAGGAAGCAAAGAGAAACGGGTGACTGCGGCTTGGGGTAATAAGAGTAACAATTAAGGGAACTTGACCATCGACCGTGGATGACCAGCGTCTCTGTCAGTTAAGTGACAGTTTTATTTGGTATCTGTTATCTGTTTGTGTCGTCCTGAAGAAGGGGGCATGCCCCGAAACGTCGACTTCCTGTCTGAGTCTCGCTTGGAAATAGGAGGCCTTAATCCACGGGGACATTTTCAGTTTGTTGGCGTTGCGTACACGCAATGTTGAATGCCCAATTTTATTGCGTGAAATCATTATCTTTTCCTTTTTCTGTCTTTTTGAAGATGATACCAGGACAGTGTCGCCACTTTAACATCGCGAATCTGAAACCGCTGGCGTGATCTCAGCCTGTGGAGGATCACGGAATAGATAAGGTGCCCACAGTCACTTTGTGGGATTATGTTCAGCCTGGTTTCACCTTTCAGTTTAACGAGTGCTAGAAGCGTTGTTTGACACAGTAAAATTCAATGTCTGTTTCTTACCATTTCAATTAGCTCTGTGTCGTGTTCTCATCCTCCTTTTATTTTTAATTATTGCTACCTCCTTTGTGAGGATAATAAAGCCATTCGGTTTTAATCAGTGTAGCGGCAGACAACCACATTGTGACTGCTGGCCCGTTTAAAGGTGGGACTCTCCCACTGTGACTCGAACCACGTACTGTGATCAGATCAGTTGACTTTAGTTATAACTTTAACACATTGTCCTCTCAGAGGCGCTAAGGCTACAATTTTGTGCGTAATGTTAAAATGCAAACACGATGGTGGAGACTGCAGTTGCCAGAAGATACTGGAATATATCCGACGGAGAGCGAGGCAACTTTTAAAAGACAAACACTAGAAAAATGTGTGTGCTTTGGGTCATTGATCCCTTGAAGGGTACGTGTGTACGTGTGTACGTGTGGTAAAGGTGACAACGTACGTACATGAATGCGTACGTGTGTAGTGCCTGTTCCCAAAAGTTGTGGGAGAAATCGCCATTGACAGCTTCCCTTTAGCTTATGAATCACCAATAATCATATATGATTACGTGTGACTGGTCGAGTTCACTTCAGCCAATAGGCGCTGTTTTCTTTGCCGGTAATTTCTAGTTTATAGCACGGTAGGTGAACTGCGCTCCGCCTTGATCGATATGGGAACGTGTGTACGAGAGCTTTAGTAGCCTTTGTGTACGCGTCTCTCTCCCTCTGTGTTTGTGCGTGCGTATGTGGGCTTGAGTGTTTGTAAGTGTATGTGGGCATGTGTGTGTGTCTCGACATGAGCACATGGAAAATAACCTAGAAGTAGGTACGATCTGCAAGTACACCGAAGGAAATCTGTAAACGTTTAATACTCTCCACATCCTCCATGTCAGACGGTGGCCTGAAGTGATGGACGGATGAAACTAGCCCGACACATCATCCTGCATGTTAAGTCATGGCAGACGATGGGCTCCGTATCTCGATTCCACACTTTAGAATGGACGTCATAACGGCCGGTGGTTCGAACTAAGACTTAATAATTGTCAATCTGCCCTGGTGGTTACTTAGAGGGACAGTTCTTCCACCTCTCGGTGATTTCGCACTATGCGGGGTGGGGGTCCTATTACTAAGCTATGCACTGAAAGAACTACCAGACTGATGGCTGCAGTAACATGGTCAGGCAGTTTAATGTGCAGGGAAATGGCCGAATGGTGTTTGCACAATGTTTGACTCCCTGAAATAATCCTTGGCAAAACCAGGATTCGAACCAGCAACCTTCCATCTGCTTAGTCCGCAGCTCTACCAATTGAGCTAACCAGGCTCCCTGCCAGACGCCTGGCATTATAGGGAACACTACTGGTTGGCCCGGACTGGGTGGGACTGAAGCCTGTGTTGCGACAACAGTCTCAGTGTGGCAGCACGAACTCATTGTCATCGTTGTGCTGGCTAATGAACTCCGATTATGTAATACTTTTACAATCATTGCTCCGTCTGACGAGCGGAGACTTTTTTTAAAAAAAACATTAACAGAAAGCGATTCGCTGGCAAGGGATGTCACTGGTGTTTTCCTGTACAAGAATCATTTTTCTATAGAGTTCCTTCCCTTAAAATTGACTGGACTTCCGCTGGTTCTCTTGAACACGCTACCTCGATAGCGGGCAAAAATGAGTCATACGAAACCCCGCAAAGCCACGCAAAGCCACCTAAAGCCACGAAAGTTCATGGTTTTAGGTCCAAATAAAAGGTTTTAAAGGTATATCAAGCATCAGAATGCACTTTCTGAAGTATCTGATGCATAATATGCTAAAAAGCGTTACCTGTGTACGTACATTTGACAGATTTGGGTCCCTACTGTTATCGTCTGCTCGTCTGCGTGTATTATTCCATTTCGAAACCCCGAATAGCCACAGTTCGACCGTTATACCACGGACTAGAACGGATAAGGTAATATCAAAATATACTTTGCTAAGTTTCTGATGCATACTATGCCAGAAAAAAATCACAGATGTATGGAAGTTTTGAAATATGTGTCTGAAATATGTATCGTATCCTCGTCTGTGGAGGTACACGAATAGCGACGAACAGCCACGGTTGTAGGTCTAAATGTTTGAGCAAAAATCCACCTTTATGAATATTGAAAGGTTGGTTGATGTAACCGTTAATTGCCTGTAGACGTGGACACTAGAGTCGTATTCTAGCATGTAGCTGTATTGTGGTCACGTGGACACTAGAGTCGTCTTCTAGAATTTAGCTGTATTGTGGTCACGTGGCCACTAGAGTCGTCTTCTAGCATTTAGCTGTATTGTGGTCACGTGGCCACTAGAGTCGTCTTCTAGCATTTAGCTGTATTGTGGTCACGTGGACACTAGAGCCGTCTTCTAGCATGTAGCTGTATTGTGGTCACGTGGCCACTAGAGTCGTCTTCTAGCATGTAGCTGTATTGTGGTCACGTGGCCACTAGAGTCGTCTTCTAGCATGTAGCTGTATTGTGGTCACGTGGACACTAGAGTCGTCTTCTAGCATGTAGCTGTATTGTGGTCACGTGGCCACTAGAGTCGTCTTCTAGCATTTAGCTGTATTGTGTTGTGCTTGCTGCTGGTGGTGTTAGTGTTACTTTAAGAAGACCAAAAACATCCTATAGTAAATTTTATTATCTCACTCATACACGCACGCGCTCGCTCAAATGCTAAAATAGTGGCGACCAAATGTTTTCCTCTGTATGAAACTTTAATGTACGCGGGAGATGTTTAGTACCTGGAGCGCTTCAGAGAGAGCGCAGCACACAAGGAGTCAAAGGCACGCCGCCTGCACGTAAACAAAGGGATACGGTAGCCAGGGGCCACATCATTGGCGCTGCAGTAGCCGACGTAAGTCCTTGGCCGGCGGTCAGCCGTGACGCAATCGCCTGTACTCGCCGCGCGTGCTACTGACCGCGACGGTCACCCCGCTGCCGCTGGACCGCTTAAAGGGTAGCTTTTGGATACGAAACTACCATTCACAAAATCGCACAATTTCAAATATTTTGTGAACGATTATGGTGTAAACCCGCTAATTTGCTATACCTGATCTGGGCGGAACAGCAGTCCATCGACGCCCTAGGCTCCTTAGAGGACGTGTACTACTTGATCTGTGGCTTGACGCGTGGCCTTCGAAAGTACTTTCGAAGGCCACGCTTGACGCATGTGTGAAGGACGGTGGTAGCAAGGAGAGGGGGTTGTTTTGTTATAAGCTATAGCTGCTATATAACTGGTATATGACTGATATATAGCTGGTATATAGCTGGTATATGACTGATATATAGCTGTTATATGACTGATATATAGCTGGTATATGACTGATATATAGCCGGTATAAGACTGCTATATAACTGGTATATGACTGGTATATAGCTGGTACGTAAAACTTGCGACTGGGTGTGTGCGTGTTGTGTTACGGGGGCTGCATGCATGTAAATGCACAATGTAGGTTTAGTACTGGATGCATTTACTGACGCGCTCTTGGTGCATGTAGCAAAAGTGTCTGCATCCCAACATACAGCCGATAACAGGAGGCAGGACACATGGAAAACATTTTTAAGTCTTTATTTATACACTGGGGGTTCAGTTACCTAGAATTTGTGCCACTCTGCTAGGAGCCGGCTACCCAACCCTAACTCCTCCCGTGACATTTTTTTCTGGAAGGAGGGGGAGGTAGGATTTTCCCAATGTTCAGACCAGCAATGACAGACATTTGTTTGTGTGTGTTTTTAGTCACCGTGCATCCAACCACCATGGGGCATCAATTGCGAATGCTGATTTGGAGCACACCAACACAACTTCCAACACACACACACACACACACCAACACACACACACCAACACACACACACACACAGACAGACCAACACACACACACCAACACACACACCAACACACACTCACACACCAACACACCACACACACACACACCAACACACACACACACAGACAGACCAACACACACACACCAACACACACACCAACACACACTCACACACACACCAACACACACACACCAACACACACACACACACAGACAGACCAACACACACACACCAACACACACACCAACACACACTCACACACCACACACACACACACCAACACACACACCAACACACACTACAACACACACACACACACCAACACACCACACACACAAAAATCCCTAGGCGCGGTGTTTTCTCACCAGTGGTACATCTTTCAAAGAAATCCTGCTTTTAACGCGCATGTGGCGATTGGCGATAGGAGAGGAACTGGTTATCGGCATTAACCTCTAACAGTGTGAACTGTAAAAAGATAAGGTGCATTATTAAAATTGTGCCTCAGTTCCTTCAAATCAAGTGCATGCCTACCCGTATCCTACCCGTATAGCACGCTGCTAAAAATGTGACCTCACTTGCACGGCAGCTTGTCAAGCCAACATCTTGAAGAGCTGCTGCATGACTACTGCAGTTACTGCTCACATCGCGCGCGTTCCTCAACCATTTCCCACCTCCGGCGACAACACCCACTCCAAGTGTAGACCAACGTGCACCTGCAATACTTGCAACGCTTACAATGCAGCTGGTCAGGCCAACTTCCCGACAAGCTGCTGTATGACGACTACAATGTCTGCGACATCGCGCGCGTTCTTCACATCTTTTCCCCTCCTTGACCTGTTCCCAGCACCAACATAAACACATATCTAAAACTCTATACCATCTATTATGACTTCACTTAGTTCTACCTGACCAGTCTTTTCCCAAGAATGCCGAGGTATGAATTTATCAGAGCAAATTGCCATCACTGTGGCGACATGGAAAGTTGACATACTACCACGCAACACACCTTGCCGCAGTAATGTGCATGCTCTGGGCGCCAAAGGGCACTTACCAGAGGCTGGTTCCACACTATTCGTCATGCTCTGAATAGGTTTCTATCAAAGCCGACATTGGCTCCACTGGCGAAAACAGCGAACGTTTAGCCCGTGTGGGTATCGTCGTCTTCGCGTTGCGCTTTCTCTTTCTCTGACAGGGCTTCTTGCCTGCAGATGCAGAGCGCAAGACCGTCAACTGACCGTCAGCGGTAGTTGACGTAGCCTGAGCTGTGGCAGATATTCTCGCGCGAGCGAAGGTACCAATCGGTACTCCCCCATACCCATAAAGGCCCTTTCGGCATCTATACAGAGACCTCGGACTACATCGCGAATGGTAGTCTTTATACTTCTCTATGCCTTGTGGTTGCCAGGCAACAGCCATCTTGAGTACATGATTCATGGACTCACAGTTGTTGTTGGTCCAGTCTGGGGTTGCCTCAAGTCGAATCAAAGCAGTTCGGTGATTTTGATCCAAAAGAGGCTTCATTGTGTTTTGAAAGTAGTCCAAAAACTCTGAAGCACTCTCTCGGATGAGCTGTTCGGTCTCATCGCGCAATATTTCATACTGCACAGCAGTACCAGCCCGGGGTAGCCCACCTGAACGGTTGCCGCTCGCCCTTAGACCAAATATTTTGTCGAGATTTCTGTCTCGAGTTGCAGTCGGACAACCGACCTTGTCCTGCAGAAAGTTCAAGGCATTATTTCGCATATGCCTAACGCAAGAGAGAAGAGATGCGTTCGGAAACGCAATGGCAATACCCTGGCGCAAGGCTTGCTCTGCATCTGAGCCAAATACAGGATCTGCCTCCCTGCTCCCTAGCTCCCTAATTCAATGCTTAACGTGCTAAAGAAATGAGCAAATGTGGAAACCGGAGAACCGGACCTAAAAACAGTGGGTGCTGATTTGTGTCCCTCCTAACCAAACCCAAGTGTTTGAACACTGCTGTTGTTAGGTGCAACTCGCTTAAGTTATAGGTTTTGTCCACACCCAAGACAGTGGTCAGAAACCCTGGTCCTGAACAGCAAAACCTTTTGATGTCCTGAATTTGATCATTTGTAAAAAAGATGAAACTTGGAACTTTATTATTGGAATGCCTGATCTCTCGGAGAAATGAATCTTCGTGGATGTTGCTCACAAACCTAGCGACGGCGTCTGCTAGACCTCTTCCTACTTGAATGCCATCTCTACATCTTTCTTTACGGCAATCCTTATACTTTTTATCCTGTACTTGTTTTAAATCTTTCGCCATTTCTGAAAACTTAGCTTCAGATTTTAATTTCTTATACACTGCGCATGGTGGATGGTCTCTGCATTCTTGCCCAACCTTTTCCATAACTTCCCCTGCTGTTCGAACATACGGATCCTTCTTATTCTTTGCATTCCCGTGCAAAGCGAACTGCCTAGAATATTCTCCTATATACTCCACACATGCTATCCCACCCTGTTCAAGGTATGCCACACGGCGTTTATAAGTTGGTTTGCCCTTGAGCTTAGAATAATACCGACGTACTGCAATCACGTCTTCCTGTGCAGGTTGCGGTTCAAGCGGAATGAAAGTCCGCTCCTTCTGCCCCTTGGGTCCCCACTTACACAGTAACCCGTCCCGGAGCACCACGTTATTCCATTTTCCTCGTGCGTTTCGCACAAAGAGAGAACGCGTGCAAGCCCTGTGTTCCCACGCGCCACAGTCGTCGCCAAATTCCGAACTCATGCTCTTGCTACGACGAGCGACATTTCTGGCGTTGTCCACCAAGAAGAAAACAAATTCTTTCCTGCCATTTGGGATAGATGGAAGAGGATGAGCACAACTTTCCACATGCAACATTATATCATCAATCTCCATGAACTGGCCTGTTCTGGGGAGAGCTATCCCACCCTGTGCAGATTCACCCCTAACACTTTCTACGGCATTTTCACGGTTTTCATTGTCGGCAGATTCCACAATTTCTTTCCCTACATGGCTATCTTTACTGCTGTTGTTAGCCCCACCCATGAAGGCATCATCCACCTTAATGTGTCTTTCCGTAGACACAACAGAATCTTGACCTACACCTTGCAGACTAAATTCATCCGGACTGAATTCATCCCTAGTATTTCTACTTGGTCCATCTTCTACTCGTCTCCCTAAGCAATAAGTGACATTCATGGCTTGGCTACGGGCCCGCTCTGGCGTTGAAGTTACCTGAAAGTTTCCGACGTCGATGTTGTCGTCATCATCAAAACTATTCTCTATGTCGTCATTTCTTTCAGTTGGCGTGTCGTTACTATCGTCATCTAACAACGGAATTACAATCGGTGACTTAGCTGCGGGTTTCTTTGCCAGCAGTGCGAAGTGGTTGGGCATAAACAGTTTTTGGTTTTTCGGTACAAACATAGTCGTCCACATTAGTGTCACGCTAGCGTTCATTCCTGTAACTCCGCGACCACTCACTAGTTTGGTGAGAGGTTCCGACAACAGATTGACGGTAGGAGGGCAGTACGACTGGATTGGTTGCCCGACTACTGCACTCGTTGCAGCTGCTGTGAGCAATGACGAGTATCCTCCGACGGTAAGTACGTTTGTCACTAGGTCGCTATAACTGTCAAAAAACAATCTAATGTCGTTAAAAATGTCCACGTACGACGATGACCCGACGTCATAATGGTCTGGGTGCAACAAAATCTCTATCGCAGATAAAAGCCTAAGGATTAAGTGATAATCCGGTGTGCCGAAGACACCAAGGGAAACTGCGCGAAACATACCATTACCGTCGCCCTTTACAGCCAGAGGAACGTACACGTCCAGCATACACCGGTGAAAGCTTTTGAGGACGTCCACAGCCACGTTGTCGACCGGCCCGACTGGAACTGGCTGGGACGCTGGAAGGCCTACATGGTAAGTCTCTATCAGGAGACTCTCACTGCGCGCAGCCATCTGGCGTCTAGAGACGTCTGCTGATGAGATTCTGTAGCAGAAGAACACAAACACGCACGCACGCACGCACGCACGCACGCACGCACGCACGCACGCACGCACGCACGCACGCACAAAGTTAAAACAAACTCGACTACACGCACGCACGCACGCACAAACAAACAAACAAACAAACTCGACTAATTGCCAAACATCAGATCAGGATCAGTATTGTGGTCAAGAAAATTGATTTTATAACCAACAACACCACTACCTTTGTGAAGCTAGTAAGATCATGTGCATATCCATCAGTTCATATGTGAGTATCAGTTAATTATTCGTTATACGTACGTATATTGCTGACGAAAAGGAACACAAATGCGAATGCTTCTACAGAAGGAAATATGGCAACATGGTAGTGAAGAAGACCTAGTTGAACTCACACATTTCTGACATATGGAATACATTACTTTCTTTCGTCATCGTCAATGTGATAATAAGAGTGATGGGTACCATTTAATTACCTTCTCGTCGCGCCTTCGACGTCAAAGACACCATCTGTATGCGCGCAGTTCGGGCATACAAATGCCAGGCCTTCTTCTGACCACGCTTTGAGCATGTCTAGTGACATGGAATTGCATTTCGTGTGCACCCAGGGATAGCAGACAGAACATTCTATGCTGTTCGAATCTTTGCCGCAATTTTGACTACAGGAGTCACATGGAAACTGCTTGCGTTGCCTTGGCATGTTTCAAAAGATACCTTACCTGCAACGTACAATCATCGTCCTCATCATCGCTATTATGTTTGT
Organism: Lanistes nyassanus; assembly: GCA_004794575.1. NCBI lineage: Eukaryota > Metazoa > Mollusca > Gastropoda > Architaenioglossa > Ampullariidae > Lanistes > Lanistes nyassanus. The sequence continues at coordinate 524,681 of SMGT01006632.1, forward strand.
AGATATGTGCACAACACTATTTTAATTCACAAACACCATATATGAACAGAAAGGCTAGGCGTGCGGCTAACCTTCATACTTAATGACAGTCTTAAACCCGGTGCCCCTAGTGCATGTCACCTTTATTAAACCTTTAGGCGAATAGCAAATATTCGACTGGAATAGCTATTTCTTCCATAAACAGCGATAAATGCGCAATGCAGAAGGCCCAAATAGATAACCTTAAATGGGTTATTCTAAGATGACAGTATCTCTCAGTTAATGAGCAAGAATTATGGTCAGCGCTGTACATCTTCACTATATACATTGCGCTGGCAGAAAAGAATCTACAAAGGGAATAACGAGGGACGAATAATATATTCTGTTTTCGCATAATTTTATCTCATCACATAAGATCCGCAATTACAGGATTCGGTTTTTTCGGTTTTCTGGCATACGGAGCAAAAACCTCAGTATTTCAATCATCCACATATTTTGTGCTATTCCACAAAGGTGCATGGCTAATAAATTATATTAGTGGCAAAATTGAAATCTTAGACGGGCACACATCTTTTTGTAAACGTATTGCCCTCGCACAACCACATCAAGCAGGTCTATGTACTTACGAAACCGGTCCGGATAGAGAGCGAAAATGTTTTTTGCGTATTTTTAAATAAATTCTTTAAAATTGGAAGCAAAAAAACATCATTTCACTTACCTGACGCTGATCTTGGAAAAAAAGTAGACTGACTAGGACGGACCAAACAAAACCACGGATTTTTTGTTAATGTAACCTGAGGAACGCGATTACAACTCACTGGGACTGACACTAGTTCAATTATTTTGTTCCTGGAAGGCTGTACACCGACAGAAGCAGCGATGCGAATGAGGGACTGAAGGTTGGGCACGATGTTAAAAAAGATTGCCAACCAATAGGATTTGACCCATACACGTGCGTCGTCTATTCGGGATAATTGATTACATAGTCCCGCCCAGCACGCTACTCGTTACCTACTAGGCAGCCAATCGGCATGGGTGATACAAACTCGCGGAAGGGTGTCCCTGGTTGCGCTTGACCTCCACTCAGTTGGACAGTCCGGAGTCGGCGAACGGTCAAGTCAATCTGTTTCTACAGAGTACGTTTGACGTCGTGGGAGTAGGTGTATGCGGCGTGTGTTCCATTAACTTAACACGTCTGAGACACATGTACGTTAACGAACCGCCAAAAAAAAGCAGCAAACAAACAAATCCACCCGGTATCCTATGTCATGTCCACAAACGCCAGTATAGCTAGTTATGTGTCTTCGCTAATAACAATTGCAAGTACCAACGACTGTAACTGCGATATCCACGTGGTGTGTGTGGGTGTGTGTGTGTGCGCTTGTGTGTGTGTGTGTGTGAGACATCGACACTTTATTGAAAAGAAAGGCACGGCTTGTTTCACTTTTCTGACTGCATGGCGCTCTAATCGCTGTACGCAGCGCAGTCCACCAACACGTGGTCCTCGTTTTCAATGGCTGCTTTACATTGAGGACAGACCAGCTGGTTAGGTGATATATCATCTCTACAGCGGAGCTGATGTACTGTAATTGGGGATATCCCAAACCTAAACTTATTATATGCATCTCTAAAACATCGCACATTTAAAATATCTAGAGATCGCTCTTGCTCCACACAGCTTTTAAAACTGTAATACAAGTCTAGTCTTTGGCTTGTAGACATGTCACTATGCCAGTTTTGCTGGAAACGGTCTACTAAGCGTTGTCGAAACGTTATGTGGACGTTACATACAATGAGTGGCGACCGAGATCTCCATACAGTACTTTGTTCGGCGTTTGGATACCTGGATGTCAATATTAAGAAACTTCTTCCAGCCAAACGTGAACTTTTTCGACCACATCATATCTTTGGAAACCCCAGATTTCAGAGCCATACGTAAGTATTGGAGCTATCTGGGAATCAAAAATTTTGAGGAATATGTTCACTGTGACATCTCCAAGCTTCCAAAGACATTTTAACAGTTGGCATGTTCTAATTTTAGCTTTGGCTGCAAGGTCCTCAACAGCGGACGTAAGTGAAAGTTTGGCTGTAAAACATAAACGTAGAGTTCACAATATAACAATATGCGTGCTATCTGTAGGTAACAGAGATGCTAGTTAGGTGTATTGTTAGAGTACAGTTTGGAAGAGGATATGGGACATATGACAGGTCTGGGAACTACACTTAACACGGAGCAAGACAGACATTAGGGAGGCCAGACACATCGCTTTTAGCCGCCCAGCACTCAGTGAACCATAAACACCGAAGCTATAGTCCCAAACATGCACTGTCCACGAGGGCCACAGAGTGTGCATATGCCAATCACAAGCATACGTGCAGATCGTGGAAATCGGACATGCAACACTTACGTTAGGTATATGAACCCTGGTGGGGATAGACACGGGAGAGATAGGTGGATAGATAGATGGAATAGAAGAACTGACTGATGAAGGTATGCAGGTCGAGGAAATGGCGGGATAGAAGCTGAGATTTAGTGTTTCGTGACTGAACTGCAGAGTTCTAGATCGGTTTATGTTGGAGAAGGGAGGCCTAAAAAGGTCGATTGTGCAGACCAAAACAGATAAAAGATCTGAACTACAGACCCGGTATTTGTGGACTTCTGTATTGTGGTGCGCGTGGACCCATCCAGGGAAATAATAGTACATATACTTCATGTTGCCGCTCAACGTAATACAAATGTGCGTACACAGGTAACGATTTTTGGCATATTATGCATCAGATACTTCAGAAAGTGCATTCTGATGCTTGATATACCTTTAAAACCTTTTATTTAGACTAAAACCATGAATGTTCGTGGATTTCGGTGGCTTTGCGTGGCTTTGCGGGGTTTCGTATGACCGGGTAAAATGGCCGATTACTGTGTTCGCATGTGTCCTGATCAAATTTTGGAAATGTTTGAGAATTTGTCGTCAGAAGACGAAGACGATGTCCTCACTAATCTAAGTGAGAAGGAGGAGGTGGAAGAAGACGAGGAAATTGTTTGTTCTGCGTCAACAGCGAAGAAAAGAAAATTAGATTTGGGGGACGAGGATCACATTCCAAATATAGAGGCAATCAGTGATGACGAAAGTGACAGTGACACAGATGGAAACGAAGCTCCAGAAGCTGCACTTGAGGCAGAATCAGCTGACGAACTGCCGAATGCAGAAACATTCGACGAACTGCTTAGTGCAGAATCCGGAGACTACAAGAAAAAATGGTGCAAAAATTTGGAGAACTTTCCAAATGAGCTGTGCTTCCAAGCCACGCCAGGCCTGCAGGGCCCACTAAATCTTCCTGCCTGGAACGACTGCCGGCCGGTAGACCTGTTCAGGCTGTTTGTCAACAAACACTTGATCAAGCATTTCAGGGTTGAAACAAACAGGTATGCCAGGCAGATGATTGCCATCAAACGCAGGTCTGGTGAGGCTGCCCTACCCCAGTCATCGGTGAGTACATGGAAGCCAGTGTCACACCAAGATATGACAAACTTTCTGGCAATACTTATTCACATGGGTGTTGTCAGAAAACCTCAGATTGCGGACTACTGGTCACAGAGGCCTATCCTGCACAGTGGTTTCCCATCCAAAACAATGAAGAGGGAAAGGTTCAGGCAGATATTGTCATTCTTTCATTTGAATGACAATTCAACTGCTCTGCCAAAGGGCCACCCACAGCATGATCCTCTTCACAAAGTGAGGCCCCTACTTGACCACCTCAATCATGTAAGTGTGATCTTAATTTCTTTACTTGGTGTTCATCATAGGCTTTTATCTTCTTTATAAGTTTATTATTCATTATCATATAGAAAAATGCAATAGACTGTGAGACACACTTTTCTATCCTGTTCCATTTCATATCTACTATCTAGCACTATGCTTATCACGTGTGCATTATGAAGACATCACCAAACTTCACCTTAGAAGAAATGTACTGCAAGAGTACAAATAATTTTCTAATTTATTTCGTTACATTGTAGCTCTTCAAGACTGTGTACATCCCTGAGCAGCGCATCTCCATTGATGAGGTTTCGTGTCCCTGGCGTGGAAGAGGGGGCTTCAGCGTGTACATGAAAGACAAGCCCATCAAGTGGGGGATAAAGCTGTATGAGCTGTGTGAGAGTTCATCTGGCTATGTGTACAACCTCGAGGTCATGTGCAGTCAGCCTGGAGTCAGTAACAGACCCTATGATGTTGTTCTTCGCCTGATGCAGCCACTGAAATCTTTGGGCTACATACTCTATGTGGACAATTATTACTGCTGTCCTGCACTTGCCCACACCCTGTCAGAAGACAACACTGGACTAGTGGGCACAGTGGAAACCAACAGAGTGGGCCTGCCTAAAGATTTCATGGTCCAGTCCATTCCAAAGGGGGAGGCAGACTTCAGGCGACACCAGAATGTTGTAGTCATGAAGTGGAAAGACAGGCGGGAGGTTTCTGTGCTCACCACCATCCACAGACCTCAAATGGCCACTGTCAACACGACAGAGACAAAGATAAAGCCAACAGCCATCATTGACTACAACAAGCACATGGGTGGGGTTGATCGCAGTGACCAGAGTAACTCCTATGCACCTCTACACAGGAAGACACTGAAGTGGTGGAAGAAGCTGGCATTCCACCTTCTCACGCTCACTATGACGCAGGCCCACTGCCTGTATAACAAGATCAGAAAGCAGATTGGTGAGCGTGGCATGCCATTGGAGAAGTTCATTCTCTCCGTGGGAGAAGATCTTGTCCACCTGCCTGAGCTACCTGATGATGAGATAACGGGAGCTGCAAGACCTTTGACCAATGAGCTGCACAGGCTGACAGAAAAGCACTTCATGGAGCCTGCTCCGAACAGAAACTGTGTCGTCTGCTATGCAAGAGCAAAAGCTGCAGGAGCAAGTGCCCTAGAGCTGAAGAACAGGCGTCAGCGCACCAGTTTGCAGTGCAAGCAGTGTAAGAAGTCCCTCTGTTTGGACCCTTGCATGGAGCTGTACCACACCAAGCAAGACTACACAAAGTAACCAGTGGTACTGCTTGCATGGAGCTGTACCACACCAAGCAAGACTACACGAAGTAACCAGTGGTACTGCTTGCATGGAGCTGTACCACACCAAGCAAGACGACACGAAGTAACCAGTGGTACTGCTTGCATGGAGCTGTACCACACCAAGCAAGATGACACGAAGTAACCAGTGGTACTGCTTGCACTGATGCAAGACTGTGTCTGCTGTTTCTTCTGTGGGACACTGCTGTCATCTTTTCCTGTGAAGCACCTGTCAGTTTGTATTATTTCATGGGCTGTGACAGATTATTTTGTCAACTTTGGATGTGAAAAGGAACAAACTCCTCCATCACCTCCACATTTCCAGAGTCTAATTTAGTTTTCTACCAAGTGTTATGGATTACAAGTGCTACAAGAAGTTTTAAAAGCTGATGGTTTGGAACAGGTGTGATCCTCCACCACATCCACATTTACAGGGTCTAATTTACTGTTTTCCAACAAGTGTTATGGATTACAAGTGCTACAAACAGCTGTAAAAGCTGTTTGGTGTCGCCTGAACCACCGGTGGAATCTGTCCTGTCTCACCCTCCA
>SMGT01006632.1:532549-543946 GCA_004794575.1 Lanistes nyassanus
TTGTAGGTCGAGGCTTTCCAAAACCTGGAACTCTGGAGCAGGGTTCCTGATTTAAGCGAAGTGGTACAAAGATTTAAAATCACACATATAATTTGAAAAACGTGCGTCTTTTTTACCCACACATTTTTAAATCGATCACATATACATTTTGATCAGCCTAACTCCTTCATCACCGATGTTGCAGTAGGGTAGACGAGTTAGTAAAAACATCTTAGTTACTTCCCTTGAATGCGTGCGCATTCTTGTTTTCCTCGAAGTTCGTTTCGGCGTGGTTCATGTCGCTCGCTTCAAAAGATCAGCTGATTTTGTTTAGTAATGTTATTGCGGGAAACATTAATGTAAGTCCACATTGGAACGCAACACTTTTTAACTAGCAGCATTAGCAAGAAGATTTAGCTAGTGGTAACAACTGAGGGGGAACATCTTTAAAAAGAAATGCATACAATTTTTAGCACGTTCTGAAAAGCTCGCTCGAGTACTACAATTTTACCTATGAAGCCTAGAAGAAGTGGTCCGTGAACGTGACAAGTTCTTGTTTAGTCCGTAGTCTCACGTATAGCATTGCGTCTGCCTTGCACTGTCTTCCCCCACTCCCTCGGAAACTTCGGCAGACGTCAGGACAATAGTGACATCGTGATATAACAAACACTGCATTTTTCTGCTACCGACCTGTACACGATCATTCGAAACAGGGAGATAGCATAGATTGATAGAATGTCGTCGTTTATATTCAAACATATAAACTGTTTATCTAAAGTACCCTGTTTTAGACTTGAGCGTCAAATAATAAGAAGGCATCAGTGTTAGTATAGTTGCTAAAGGAAACAAAAAGTCTATCTAAATACTATTAACTGTCTTCTTAAAAAAAAACTTTCCCAGTGCTGGGGCACCTTTGACAGCAGTTTGCATTTAACATCACTGGCTGACTAGCTCACACCATAGCGGAGATAAGTATTCCAGCTAAAAGTACTCCGTACTCAAAATCACTGTACAGCTCACTAGTCCAGCAATATTTCAGCAGTCATTACATAATCTGCAGTTGTACTATAGCTGGCCTAGCCTAGTGAAAAAAACATTGCCTGTACATGCATTTAGTAACTGTACAGTACTTTAAAAACTTTCCTAAGGCTTTTCTCCTAATTCCTGGGATCCCAAAATGTTTAAGAATCAGATTTTTCTGGATATTTTTACATCTTAATATCATAGTAAAGATAAAGGTAACAGTTGTTTTAGCCTTTGGGACACCATTTAGTCATGGATAATGTTCACATAACAGTCTTATTATTGTGTTTTTACCTAATCCTGCAATAGAGTGGAAGTATTTGCTGCAAGTGGTTTTAAGGGGTTTTTTTGTTTGTTTGTTTCTTTTTCTCTTGTCAGTCTTTCCATCTTGTTTTCTCTTTTTTGTTTGGGCTACTGCCTTTGCTTACTCCAACATCCAGTACTACAGTGCAAGATGACATTTTATTTTATCATTCACGTGGGAAATGTAAAAATGGGACCATTCTTTATTGTTTAGAGTATTATTATCAAGTTATGCATATTTGTGTCCTCCCTGGCCAATAAAGCATTGATATCCTTAAGGCCATGGCCTGATTGCCAAAATCGTGCTGTACTTTCCTTCTTTTTTGCCTACCGCCGCTTGCATTTTCAAATGGATTTATTCATTTAAAACAAAAACCAAATTTTCGATTAAATCTGGTGTATATTATTTTTAAATGGTACCAAAGGTTACGGCGATACTACCGAAGTCCACGCAGACATGAGCAGACGATTTGAGGTCTACATAACAGTTGAGTTCGAAATGTAAAATCAGCTTCACTTTTATAATTTAAAAAAAAACTACTGGAAATCATGGCAGAGGCTGGCCGAGTAAAGAGAGAAAACTGCGATGCTGTATCACACAGTATTCAGAATTCTGTGAGTCCATCGTTGGTGGTGATGACAGCGACTGTTTCCGAAAGTTTGACCACAAGGCAGAAGACCACCGAGTTGATTCCCTTCTCAACAATTTGTGTGAGAGAAGAGTCAAAGTTGGACGGTGACTGTGCATTGCAGGCATTTTATTTTTATCACTACAAAATTACATCAGTAATTTCAAATGGTAGTTCGCTGTCGATAGCAGACTGCTATTATTACTGATTTAAATGGTCCTGGAAAATTTTAAAAAATAGTCCTTGAAAACTCCTGGAATTTTGTGGCCATTTTTCTGTACGAACCCTGCTATATTAAGAGACACGGCTGTCCTGTATTCTTTTTGGAATCTGCCTTTCTCATAAAAAGGGTAAATATCGCAAAGGAAAATAAAAGACGGAAGATGCGTTCTGCTGCTGATGTATAATTTGATATACTCGTATTGCACTTAAATTATGACTAAATTAGGATTTGACCGTGCATGTGACCTGCTTTCCAAACAGAAAAATCTTTTTTTTCTTTCTTTCCTTTTTTATGATGGGTCGGGAAGAACAATCACAGATATTTTTAATGGGTTTTACTGCTGCATATTTTAATAAGCTAGCGCTGGTAAATGTATATCACTAAATTTGGACTTGACGTCCTCAAAGCATTTGACATCCTCGAAAGCTGGCTTCGAGTACGGGATGTTCAGAAAGTTCTCGTTGAGGTCCGAAGCGCTCTCCGACAACGCATCATCTGAATCGATGTGTGTCATGGTGTACGACTTCCAAGTGTTGACGCTCCGGTCATACGTCAGACGCTCCTCATCCTCCGCCTCGCCCGACGTCAGGGATCGATTCGTCAGATCACTGCCGGCGTCTGCCTCGACGTCAGAGAAATCGCTGACGTCTAGCTCCTCTTCGCTGAGCTGTTCCAGCTCAGCCTCCATCGCTGACTCGTAGATACCACAGTATGACGTGGAGATGCCGCACAGGGAAGTAGACGTCAGGCCTGCTGCTTCCGGTTCCAGGACAGCATCGCATTTGCCAGCTGCTTGTGACACAACGAACTTGGTCCGTGCGACAAACACGCTGGTTTTTTCGGTCTGGCCGTTCCTCCTCTGAACTAGAGGCGACACCGTCCCGATGTGTCGAGACCTGGTCTGATACACTTTGTGTCTGGCAAACGGAGAAGTGATGGGGGATTGCGTTCTGGAATCGTCCTCATCATCGGAGCTTTTGATGGATGAGCCCTCGCTGCTGCTGGGCCAGTCCGACAACTGTTTTACCCCTTGGTCCGACCTGTCTGACAGGCGGCGCTGCGACAAGCACCGCGCGCTCAAGCAGTCTCCCAAGTCGTGTGGCAGTTGTTCAGGACACGGGAGATCAATCAGAACTCCTCCAGGGAGGAAAGAGAAGCCCTCCTCGAGGATCCTGTCGGGGTTGTCCGTTCCTTGAGTTCTTTCCGTTGCATCTGTCAGACCTAGATAGGACCAGTCCATCTGCGGCGTTAGGGAACCCACAGACCCGCACTTGTTCTCCATCATCAGCTGCCAGTGTTGAATGTCATCGTCGGACCAGCAGTCCTCCTCTCTTGCCGTCCTCGCCTCTTCAGCACAGCCTCTCGTCTGTGCGTACATCCGGGCGATGTGGCGAGGAGTCGGGTGCTGCAAAAAGTCCATTGAGCGTTTTACGGATCCTCGAGGGTACAGCGAGGCCTCCAGTCTTTGTTCGCTTCGAGGCTCGGAATGTTCCATGCGACCTTGACCTTGCAGCGGTCTCAGTCTGTCCACTGGAAAGCGTTTTCTCTGAAATGAGGACAGGCCTGGAAGAGGAACGGGTTCAGCTGGCCAGTCAGAAGAGGCGTGCCAGGGTCGGGGGCTGGCCACAGTGGTCAGTGGCAGGCGCGGGCCTTCTCCAAAGCGCCTCAGAGCTGCAGGCTCTGCTGACGATCGTGAGCAAGACGCTACGGTCACTTTATCAGACGGAGATGGAACCGGACCAGGAAGATGCAGACGGCCGAAAAGGTCGCGACCTGTGACGTACGAACATCGTTCCACAGGCCCCGCCGTCACGTCACAAACCGAGCTGCACGCCTCTCTGCGTGCACTTCGAACGGACAGACGACTCCCGCTACCACTGGTGCAGGTGCAGTACGCGCTGTTAGCAGTAATCAAGGGTACCTGAAGCATTCCACAAACATCCTGCGACTGATGCCTCCTCGCACTCGCGCCGAAACACAGGTCGACGTCACAGCCTGGATGGACGTAAGGTGTCTGGACGCACACAGACGCAGTGGGCTTCCTGCACGAAGCATTACCGATGCTGACCCTGTTGCTGTTGTTGCTTGTGGCGCCAATGGTGTTGGCGACGCCTGGGACAGCTAGCGCGGGAGGTGACGGGAGGTAGCGACTGCGTCTCTCGCGTCGCTGTGCAGCGCGCTGGCTGCAGCACTTCTCGATTTTCTCCGTGACAGAGTCGATTTGAGACACAAGCTCGCGCAGGTTACCCACAATGCCGTGCAAGCTTCCGATGACGTTTTCCAGGCTTCCCACCATGCCCCGGACCATCCTTCTGACGTCACCGTCCAGGCTCAGCTCATCAGAGGGCACTGTCTGCCGGTCATCCACACCACGCGATGACGTCAAGGCTCTCAAAGTGATTTCCTGCCTGTGTGGAAGCGCAGCCCTTAACTTACGCTCGTCCATAGTCACGTGGGTACGTCGCCGGATCGGCAGTTAACGACCTGAAACATGTGACAAATTTAATGTTGCGTCGGAGGACAAAACTCATAGCTTCAGATTTCAGCAGCATACAAGATGCACATCGAAGCATCCCCAGACAACCAGGCAAACAGACTGCAAGGAAAGACAGACAGGATGCCACACAGGTAGAGGCATTTGCAATGATATATTGCTATGGGACGACGCGAATCAGGTCTGCTGCAGACAGCTTCTATAAGCTTTTCACGCAGCTGTAACACGATCAACGCAATTTGACGATTAAGGTGTAATAAAAACTAAGAAAAAACCCCGCCCACTAGTCGTACATAAATAATTTTATAAGTAGGCGAACGGTTATAAATTGATTGTAACATTGCTTGCATTTCTTCTTTCCTTTTATTTTTTTTAAACAATTTTTGAACCTTCAACTTCTCATCAATTTCTACAGTCCATCTGGCCCCGAACCTTGTTTGCTATCCTGAATGTTGGTGGTTCTGCTAGTGCACAGCTGAGTAATAGGATACCCCACTCTCACTCAAATCACCACAAGGCGAAAGCCCTGTTCGTGCAAAGTTTCCTACCTACCTACTTGGTTTGGGGGAATAGGAAAATGGGAGAAGCAGAGTGCTGTATGAGTGGCAAATTTGTAGTGGAGTTTGAGGGGTGGGTGCTTTTCGACTTGAAGGGGTCTTGCTGTCCAGAAAGCTCAAAAAGCCACTGAAAAGACCATGGCCGTCGCCAGCCGTGTCTTACAATGCTCCAAACAAGACTGGAACTCGCTGGCTGACAGGCATTTGCAATCCCCAGCGCCAGAGGACATCTTGTGCTGATCCTTCGCGAGGCCACAGGCGCGGCGTCAAGACACACTACAAAGTAACCCAAGCCACGGCGTCACAAGGACGGGACCTGAATAATTCGTTGTGTATCAGTCTGGAATCAGCAAAATAATCCGCGGTGCCACCAGGGCTGGCTTGCATGACTCTTCGTATCTGTCTCTCTGATAATTCTTTGTCCCATAAGGGCCCTTCACGTGCTGCGTTTGACCTGCACCTCTACGTGTTATGAGATGGGAATTTAGAGTGCAGGCAAGCCAACCAAGGATCAGAAGGAAAAAAATTCAGCTCCCTCGTGCACAGGATTAGTACCTAAGCATCCTGATCCCTTTCTTATCTGCGCATCTGCCCTATGCCACTTTATATTATGTTATACCTAACAGTAACATTAGCAATGATGATGAAACTGATGGTGGTTAGGGTATGGTGGTAATAGGAACGGTAGTGGAAGCAGTAGAGGTAACAAAATAGATCGTAGCACTACCAATGGTGGTGACTACAACAAAGGTGACACTTGTACCAGCAGCAGTGTTGTGTTAACCTCATGACGAAAGCTCGCCAGCTTGATAAAAACCTCAAACAAAAAACAATTAAAACTCAAGAACACTTTCCTTGGAACAAGCGGCTGCGGAAAAAAAGAAGGGAATACTACAACAGCCTGCACCAGATGTACAAGCAATGTACACTGGGGGCGGCTAGACAGCACGTCTGTAAGAGGAGCTAGGAGGAACGACTCCCTTTTCTGAACCAATCGATATCTTTCATCGCCCATCGAATCGTAAAAGCAGAGATATTTGCGTCTTGATATTATTTTTTCCCTACTTTCATCTCGTGAAATCTCTAACAATCAGAATCTTGATGCAGTTTGCAAGCATATCTGGTCTGAATATCAATTATGAAAAAACACAAGTAATATGTGTGGGCAGCATGAAAGGATCAAAAATAAGGTACTTAAGAGATATGAACTTTTGTTGGGACCCAGATACCTTTAAATATTTAGGTATCATTTTTGCTATACATTATAATGATATTGTCTGGTTAAATTACAAGGAAAAATTACAAGCTATTGAAACACGACTAAAATGCTGGAACAAAAGACATCTTACACCATTTGGAAAAATCACTGTCTTGAAGAATCTTGCATTACCAAAACTGACCTATTTATTTTTTAACCTGCCTGACCCAGATAATAAGTTTTTGAAAGAGGTAGATAGCATGTTCCTGAATTTCCTATGGGATTATAAGAAAAATAAGATAAATAAAAACTCCATCTGCCAACCTTACCAAGACGGAGGATTAAAGATGCTTAATGTATTTGCATATGTATCAACTATAAAATTAAGTTGGTTGAGAAGAATTGTATATATGAACTCTTCAGTGAGGGATCTTGTTCTACTTTTTTTATCCAGACCTTAAAAAAAACAGTTACTTGGTGGTGAATTTGCAAACGTCCTTATGAAGCTCATAACCCATTCTGGCAGGATGTAATAAAAGATTACAGAAAAATGTATAACAAATGTAAAATTGATGTGGTGAGGAATTTTAATGCAGAATGCATCTTCTATAACAGAAACATTACCACATGGGGGCATGTTATATACAATAAGCAGTGGTTGAAGGAGGGGGTCTTCCAAATTTGTCACTTGCTGAATGAAAAGGGACATTTTATTCCCTTTCAAGGACTCCAGAGACACTTTCCAAACATTCAAACCAACTTTTTGGAGTTACGAGCATAGCAGAGGCTACAAAAAAGTATCAGGTAGATTAAATGTTAACAAGAGGAAAATAGGGGACAGAAACCTATGATCTGGAGTGCGATCAAAGCAGGCAACAAGTCTATCCAAGCAGCGTTAACTAAATATTCCTTGCCTCTCCCAGGGATAAAAAGGTGGAATGAGATTTTTATTAACACATGTATTGATCGGAAACATGCCTTTCATATATGTTTTTACACAACAAGGGACTGTCCATTGAAATGGTTTCAGTATAGACTGCTGCATATGATCCTGCCTACACGGCCCCTATTGTTTTTAATGAAAATTGTTGATAATGGCAACTCTGCAGTATGTAATAAGGATGAAACTATTCAGGATCTTTTTGGAAATGTCAGTATGTTGCTCCCTTCTGGGAGAAGCTAAAACAGGTGCTGCTCACAAAATGTACAGTGATGAAACACTTTGACTTCTCAGAAGAGCTGGCACTTCTTGGACTTAGAAATAATGTGCAGACAGATGGTGCTCTAGATATGATAATTCTATCAGCAAAATTATATATATATATATACAAATGTAAATGGACCAGAACTATTCCAGACACAAGACCTTTCCTCCAATTATTGCAATATAGATATAGACTTGAGAGATACCTTCATGTTAAAAAAATGGCGTAAACCAGTTTGACTTCATGTGGCTGCAATATAGAACACTAACAGATTAGGATCCATTCTGTCGGTTGTAGCTTAGAAATCATGTTGTCTTTTTTTTCTTTCTAATTAACCTCCTAGCCAGCTATAAATGTGTGTGGAGGGGAGGGGGGAAGTATATAGATTTTTTTCTTCTTGTTGTTTGTTCTGGATGTGAATGTGGTTCTATATATTTGTATGCTGGTGTTATGGCAATTTAAATTTTAAAAAAACATTCACCATAGAACACACACACCCAAAAAGAAGAAATCTCTAACAAAATGCTTTGACTTGCATTTGCGTGAGACGAACAGAAGCCAGAACAAGGTCAAGGATCTTAGGTCAAAGATCAAAGAATCAAGGGGGCCGCTTCAGTACTGATTACGTATTTCTGACCGGTTAGTGGTCTCCAACTGCTAGTTGTGCGTTCTAGTGAACTTTATTTTCTATGCAGCTATATTAAAACGAACTGCCATAGGACTTCTGTGATGTAAGCTTAAAAAATAAATGGTGTAATGCCGTTTCTAAACTGGACAGATGCCTGTCTTGTTTTGCGATATGTGGCTATGCACATATATACACGGACAGTGTTCGGCGAAATATATTTGTTCGGTAAATAATAAACTCTTTATGTAGTCTCTACTCTTCCCCCCTTTCCCGCCTTCTTTTTTCCTTCGCCATCATTTCTCTAGCTCGATGATGTAAGATCGATTTCCGAGACACTGTATGAGTGCGGGCTCGCGCGTGCGTGCTTCTCTGCATGCATGTTTGTTCGAGAGACAGAGAGACGGGGGCAAGAGAAACCAGAGAGATAAGTGCTCACTGGCGTCCACGCGATTTGGTTCAAACTGTAAGGGAAAGGGCTTACGTACGAATGCACGGACCTAGGCAAACCCGCCAGCACGCACGCGCGCGTTTTGTTGACTCTCTCTACGAACACCTTTCCCTTCGTCCCCTCTCCGTTCCCTCAGACACACCTGGATGACCACCAATCACTCAAGTACGACCCCAGACAGACGCTGGCAATGATCAGTACGCAGTAATTTCTAAATAACCTTCCGCCTGGGTTTTTCCCTGTCCTTGCTCTACTCTCTGGAATCCAGTCATCCATGGAATTTTTAAAACCTCTCCCTGGCCAGACGACGCAGCACCGAGAGAAATAAAATGTTCCATCCCTTCCCCTCTTCCATCCCTCTTAACCTCCGGCCTCCGGGCTCACCAAACAAATAAAAAACGGTCAAGAAATCGGCGGTCACATCGTTACTATAGCCACCACACAAGTGCGATGACTCACCTTTTTGCACTTCTATGTCAGTCAGTAGGGCAGTCCAAAAACGTTATCGATTACGATTTTTTTTTGGGGGGGGGGGATAAATTCTGTATCTGCAATTAGGAGCTGGCAGAAGATCGTGGTGTCGATCATCACCGATTTTACTGAAAGGTTTTTCTAGATGATGAGTGGGAGGGGGGGGGGGGGCGAGTGTAGAGATTCTTCATCGCGAAGAACTATCGGAATTTTTAAAAAGAATTCTTCGTGATTCCTGTTAACTTGCTGCATGGAGTCAGCGTAAGAGTGCTTATACCAGCTGCCAATCCAACACGCGTCGGCCTTCTAATTTGGAAGCAACTAGGATATAGAGACAGCTAATGCGTGCGTGCGTGGCTATATCTGCTTGCTTAACAGCCTGCACGTCTGCTTGCCTGCCTGCGAGCGTTTGTTCTATTAATCTCCAAGGGACTCAAACTTCAGTACCACTGCAAGTCAATCCGGTGCCATCTTTATTCAGGAAATCAATGATAGTCTCGCAGACCATTCAACGTCACTGCCTAAAAATTTAAAGGGAAATGCACGAACGGCATCTATTTTAACTGCTGACTTCACACACAGGGTACAGAAGGTATAATTTCATTTTCGAGGCTATATAGCCCCTGGTCTGGTCGTCAATAAACAATAAGCCTTCACAGATTAAGTCTCCCGAGATGGAGTAAGGATTAACTGGAGTTTGACAAAACTGCCATACCTCATACGACTACACGTCAAAAGAAAGTTCATTTACATGACGGAAGAGAATGCAATTATCTGGGCGCTCACGCGAACACACTTTCCCACAAACTTATTTAGCATACCTTACAGTGATGGGGATGATAGCGCTATATGTGAGAAAATGTGAGAAAGAAGGAGTGTATGAGCTACACTGACGAAAATTCAGCAGAAGAATAAACGTGAAGACCACGGCGATGGCAATAACGCGAGTGACAGTTTTTACAGTCTCACTTCGCGCCACATAATTATGTCTCAGCACACTCGCATCGAATCGATACAACCACTCGAGGAAACCTACACCACCTGTGCGAGCCACGGTTCCGACGCCCAAGCCCTAAATTAACATCGGAAAACGCTTAGCTGTGTCGTAGGAGGCAGGCAGCGGCGTGCGCCAAGTTCGGGTTTCCTGTCATTGGTCAAGATTCTAGCTGTATGTCCGGCTGCCGTACCTACACGCAGCTTTACAACTACTTCATACAACTGTCTTCTGCATCATTGGCATTCAGCTGACAGACCGTGTACAAGATTATAAGACACACGCCTAAACAGTAAATTGTCGTTTAGCGTTAAGATAATAATACGCATCAAATCTGCAATGTTGCTGTTTAGCGTATGACAAAACATTTAGACGCTCAACTGGAATGCTACCGATTACTACAGGATACAGGATACACGCACCGTCTTCAGGGTTTTTGCTTAGTGCAAGACAAAAGCATGGCTCTGTGATGATGTCTTTCTTTTTAACCATAAGACACATGAAGCATACCTCTTGGATCCTTCCCTTGACCATACACGTCACAAGCATATCCTCTGCGATGCCTATTACCACAAGACCCAAGACACAAAACACAAGATATAAGACACAAGAACAGATCTTTTCAATGGTTCGTTTAGCACAAGCTAAACAGTGGGATTATTTCCTGCTCGGTAAGACAGAAGCACAGCCACACGCCTGTCCTACACCATAAGACACAAGACACACGCCTGTCCTATACCATAAGATACAAGACACGCGCCTGTCCTACACCATAAGACACAAGACACACGGCTGTCCTATACCATAAGACACAAGACACACGCCTGTCCTACACCATAAGACACAAGACACACCCCTGTCCTACACCATAAGACACAAGACACACCCCTGTCCTACACCATAAGACACAAGACACACGCCTGTCCTATACCATAAGACACAAGACACACGCCTGTCTTATACCATAAGACACAAGACACACGCCTGTCCTACATCATAAGACACAAGACAGAAGCACACCTCTGCAATGGTGACGATGAGCGTCAAATAAAAAACACAAGCGTACCTCCTACTTCAGTCACTCACTGGCCATCCTGCGCACCGGAGCCATCTGTTGCAGAAGATGCACCTACAGCCAGACAGCAGCAGCAACAAGAGCGCCAGCAGGAGCCCAGCTGCGGCGGCCGGCATATCGTAGGCATTCTGCAGGCGTTCTTGTGGCTAGTCTGTAGTGTGGCCAGATCG
>SMGT01006632.1:551453-586592 GCA_004794575.1 Lanistes nyassanus
TGGATTTAGTCCCATTAATTTTGGCAATTTATTTATTGTAATGAACTGAAGCTATTCAACCGAAAAATATTATTGCACTACACACGAGCAGACCATTAATGGGTAATATTTGAACTCTATTTTATTTGTAAAACACATCGTTTGACCGTGCAGTCGGAAGATTCTACTGGAAACAGATTATCTCTCCCGGATAAAATGTATGATAATGGCTTCTCAGCACAACTAACGGTGTGACAAGATTCAAGCAAGCAGAAGTTTATATCCCCAGGAGATCGTGTGATCATTCAGTCCTTGCTTTGCAGATTGCTTCCCCGATTTGACCGACATCTGCAGCACAAGGTGAATGAGCTTGCCTCTCGCCCCCGATTTGACCGACGTCTGCAGCACAAGGTGAATGAGCTTGCCTGTCGCCACTGATAACATATAACGATAATGTGATGATAACGAAAACGGAACGGTGTAGACGACCCCTGGTCCAGCGCATGCAGCAGCTGCAGCACGAATAGAAGGGTTGTTTGAGCGCGTTGTTTACGTAGTGATAACGACAGCTGAAACACGCCCCACGCAAAAATATGTTGACGGTTATCGGCCCAACGGCAACCAAAGGCCTCTCTCTTTCTCTCTCTCTCTCTCCCACACACCCACCACCAACACCAACACCACCACCACAGACACGATTGCTCATGTTTGCTTTGTTAGTCATAACCTCGTGTCAACCGGTATTTAGGGGTTATGTCAATCGACGCAGGCTGGGCGAGGTAGAAATTAAAAAGGAAGGTAGATGCCAGGGACTGATTAGTTCAGCGGGGACGGCACTTGACTTGAGCACCCAGCTAGGGCATCCACGGCTAAGATTCGAATCAAGGAGTGTCCCAGAGTTATATCCTGTAGTTAACCACTGTAGGCCATTTCCACACTAGCTACGTACCTTACACCCAAAGTCAGTTTGACCGATATTTCAGTGTGCAGTTTAGTAAAAATAAAACTCTATCATCCACCAAAGTGCAATATCTCCACGACATAGAAGCACTTTTCCTCCAAATTAATCAAACAAAGGTGTGGGGGGGGGGTAGGGCGCAAACATTTTAAGAAAAAGAGAAAAAAAGTGTTCGCTGGTCACACTGTCCTTTACTGTTTTAACACCATCATCGCCAGAATTGATATAGCAGTAGAGGGACTAATGTAATTATGGCGTCTCAAGGCGTTCCAAAATTAGAAGTACACCAACACCAACACCAATATTTTTTTTAAAAAAAAAGCCGAGGTCAAAAAAGTTTTATGAGTAAGGTTACCCGACCTGCCCTAGTTTTTCTTGCAACCCTAATCTTTTCTTGGTCACCTGTCTGAGGTTCTTTCACATCTGAGCTATCGTGGACCCCAACAGGAAAGTAATGTTTCGCTAGACCTACATACATGGACAGCTTCCCTTTCTTTCCATGAGGGCTTTCCCGAAAAAACTCGACAGCCCTACCTACCCTCCGGGGGGTGGGGGGCACAAACGTACATTTGTTTTGCCCTAGCAGCACGGAAGGTTACGACTTGTGCCGAGGTCGAGTGAGACTGCGTCACTGCGATAGCTACACATATAATTATGGCAATGCAGCAGAAGTTAAAGGTCAGGTAGTGTGCCCCATAGGTAGGAGGTTTAAAGAAATCGAATGTGCAGAACAAGGTGTCGCTTTTCGTCCGACAAAGCTGCTGAGCCTCATCGGTTTGCACACTTCTCCCAGTAGCAGACGAAACATTCCCCAAAGTTGTCGTTCGTTCGACATCATTGACATCCGGTGTCGCAAGAAATTCAGTCCACCAAGAAATCTGGTCTGGGTCCGGTTAGTTTATAGCACCCAACCTACGGCCCCCAGCTTTTGCCTATCCGGCACACATATGTTGCATTTCTTTATCACAAACATGTCGAAACAAGGTTTTATAAGTTGAAAAGCCAAAGGATCCTGACGTACGATCCTTCACATTCCAAAGGATGGAAACAAATTTAGAAATGACCCCATGCAGATAAAGATCTGCTTGAACGTGTTAGCGAGAGGGACCAAGAAAAGCATTCGTGTGCTATAACGTCAGAGGATATTCTGTCCTGCAAAAATTATGTTAAATTTTAATGTGGCCCATAGGCAAAAAAAAAAATTGGGCATCACTAGGTTAAAGTATACACATATAAGTACGCGTCATTGGTTACAGTGGTAAATGTAGTCCGAGCATTTAAATCGCTAGATATTAGTTAAATTTGAATCGTTTTGGTCTCAGCATTTAGGTTAGGGTAAGGGTAGGGTTGGGGGTTAGGGTTAGCGTTTTGCCACTACATAATCTGTGGGGCGGATACAATTTCTTGATGGACCGAATTTCTTGCGACACCGGTTCACGCCGTTGTCTGGGCTTGTTTTGCCGTTCGCGACGCTGTCTTACTGGACAAAAAGCCTACTGTGTGGTTATCGCTATAAATGCTTTTCAGCTATATATATATTCACGTACACAAAACACAAAACAAGATCTGGACGTTAAACAGAATCATACACAGCTCTGCAGGTTATTAACTGCCCTGATTGCAGTAGCCATGCACAGGAGTTTCGTTTGCATGGGGGGATGGGCGGGGTGCAAACTGTCATCACGTATTTCCATTGTTAGACGAGGGGCTATTTCTTTGTAACCCTTGCAGAAATTCCACCTCAAAGGGCACATGTGTGTTTCAAATTGTTTAGCAAGGAATTACGAACGCTTGTATCGCGAAGTCTTGCAATAAAGCCAACGTAACCTACAAAACAGCAATTAAGGAAGCGCTAGAAGAGATTTAAGGGGTCGGGAGTGGTGAAAAAGCCATTTCGGTACAGGTCAGGCCAACCTGAAATAGGTTTTATCACATACACAAAGGACTCGGAGTCAAAGACCCACACACACACATCTCTGCCTTTTGGCCAGCCAGGCCTGCAGACACATTTACACAATTGTTTTTATCGCGTACTGTCACGCAATGACACCGACACATCATGTTTATGCATGTTGTAAGCACACAATCGCTGGTAATATGTATAACCGCATGACGATCGTTACATTGGTCCTAAGTTTATATTACCTTTGGAAGTTTGTTTAATTTGTAAAAAGTACTTACCGGTCTGGTTTGCGCTGGCGATGTTATAGTTTAATTTCAAACAACATTCAGGAAAAGATACTTCCTTGTGTACTTGTACATGTTAAACCCACATGAACCCGGCGTGGTCTTGTCTGTTTGTATACGGGTGCACACCGACCATCCGATTAACTCCTGGGTCGCCATGTCGCGTCAGAGATGGGACAAGTATCGTCTGCACAGTGTTTGCGTCTATCCGTTGGCTGAAAAGCTGACCAGCTTTTTAGCGGCAGTTTCTTGCACGCTTCCCAACAGATAGCGTCGACACCACCATGCATGTGCAGTGGTTTGAGCTTCCCAACCGCGCGTGAGCGACATGCAGCTTGGCATGAGGAGAGCGCCGACTTCTCAACATGCAACTGTTTTTTTTTTTACGTAACCATTTCCTGGCAAGCCTCTAAAACTGAGGAAGCCTTGTGCATCCCTCCTTACTCCCTCACCCCACCCGCACTCTCCAATCACCACCCAGCTGTTCTAAACGCCGCTCCTTGCTTTGCGTTCGACTCGACTTCGCTGCGGCGCTGTCGCAAGCTACACAGCCAGGGGGAGTGGTTGCGAGATGCTGCACGAGTGCCTTCAAAAAAATATGCAGCCGTGTGGCCCTAGCCTGGAGTCCGCCCCCACTCCACCCTCCTGTGTTCTGCCCCATTAACTTTCAACCTGCTAAGGTGGATTGCATAAAAGATTTGGCCATGAATGCGCACTCAGCGACGCCAAATCCGATCATTACACAAGTGCATTCTGGCTTTGTGGCATAATGACCAAAAACAAGTGCATGGATAATATAAAATTACTCACGATATAAGATGAGTGAATGGATTGAAATGTATGTGTAATGGATAGAACATTTATCGCTGGATTTCTGTTAAATTTCGCCGATAGCTTTTGATATCCGAATCCAAATACGATTCAGGCATATGATCAATTTACCCAATAAAGGCGCCGTTTTCCCTTGCAGGAAATTTCCGCTTCTAGTATGGAACGGGCAGGATATCTGTGCCGGGATAAATTATGGGAACCCCGTATTAGTTTTATAAGTTGTTTCGTTCACTCCTGTCTGTTGGTGCTATAGCGATCTTCATCAGATGATCAGCGCGCTACCATACTAAGGCAGCGAAACCCTCTGCAATAAAAACTCCCCTTCCGCTCTTTTCGCTTTGTTTTCCTTGCACTGGTGTCATGAAATATGAGGGCCCCCATGTCCTTTTTATTGTGACCTGCGATTGGCCGTTTTAATTTGTATGACTTCTTGCTGTGATCCGTTAAAATGCTTTTGGCTTATTGTGATGTGAAACGACTAAAAAAAAAGTCTTACGTCAGTGATCCATGACATACCCCCTCCCGCTCCATGGGAAGCCTCAAGTAAGCTCTATAAAATAAACTGATAACCACCCACCCCAAGCGCAGAGAAAGAGTAAAAGAAGTTTTGTATCGCCAGTTAGAAATGGCCAAGTTACACTCCACTAGTCCTTACTGCTGCTCAGGGGTATACGGACTCTATCGTTTTCTTGCCCCTCTCCCACTTTCAAGAGAACCATGATCCGTTCCCGCCAACCCCCACAAAGAGCTCACACGTGCTTTCTTAAAGCATTTTCGATAAATTCTGCCAGCTTTAATTTGCAGCTCGTGCAATAAATGTTAGCTAATCACAGTACGTGACGCCTGGTTACCAGAATGTGTAAAGGCTGACGTCACGATTGCATGCTGGATTGTTTTCTCAAGTCCAGCCAAAACGCCTTCCCGTGTCTCAACAACGCCACAATCTCCAGGTGTTCGCCACAACAGCACATTATTCGCGTCTCCATGGAAAGCTTCCGTGATAAGAGTGTGTCGCGTTTATGACAAGAAATATTGGTAGGTATACATACACAACGCTTTGGTACCTGTCATCATCAGTGCTCCCCAAATATTTTAAATGAATGCACTATAATGACCCCTTTCGATAATTTTCTGTGCATTTTTTTAAATTTTAAAGAGGAAGTTAGTAAAAAAAAAAAGCCTACCCTTACTGCCACAGATGTGATTTTTGTTGGCTATATGCAGATGTTTGATTTTTGCTTGTGTAATATGCAATCTCTTCAAAAATGTGACATCAGAATTACTTTTTATTCCTTGCATGGCGTGGGTGACCTGCAAAGATTTCTTCTCATTGTAAACTGAAGCTACACTTCAGCTATTAAAGCGGTAGTACTATGAATACATATTAACATTACTCGTTATATTTCTTGACATCAAACTGGGGTGGTGAAATTGCTTCATATAATTTCTTATTTTCTGTCAAGCTACAAATACACATAAGCTGTTTATTTCACTTGTTTGCAGTCCTCCTCAGTTCTACTACACTAACCATTCACAATTTAAAGGAACCAGAAATTCCTAAGCTGAACACAACACTAGCATTGCTGACTCACCTGCCACTTTTGGGAATCTGCTGCAGGAGGTAGGGTCTGACTGCACTGAAGCAAGTACCAGACTGATAAATGCAGTAAGAAGGCCAGTGCAAAGAGACACTTGTGTCAGTTTCATGGTAGGGGGGAAGAGACCTAATCTTACCATGTGCCCGTTATTTGCTGACCCATTCTGACCACCTCGGTGGTCTAATGCCCATCCACCTCCAAGGTCGAAGGTCCATAGTTTCTGTCCCAGCCGATGGTCACGTCAGGTTTAAAAATTGACAATCTAATATGTGCCCTTCTAGATGCCTGGCACTGTAGGGAACAGTACTAGGACTGGTTTGCCTGGTGTGTCTAATGTGACTGGGTGGGACTGAAGCCTGTGTTGTGACAGGAGTCCCAGTGTAGCAGCACATCAATTAGTCTCAAACAATACTGTTCTGGTATGCACCTTATTTGCAATGGGATGTTATAAGCAATAAGAACCAACCAGCCCCTTTAAATCCTGGCACCTTCCTTCCACTCCCTCTCCTAGTTAACTAGACATTTTTCTAATCTAATAACTCTAAGGTATGCAAAGGTGGCCGGCTGTTTCACCCACATCAAAGGCAACTAACATGATCACCCGCAACAACTGATACTTTCTGGCCAGTACCAGGTCAGCTGGTGATTAAAACTGAAAGTGACCATGTCACAGCTGACCTCCACCCTAA
Source organism: Lanistes nyassanus (assembly GCA_004794575.1). Taxonomy (NCBI): domain Eukaryota; kingdom Metazoa; phylum Mollusca; class Gastropoda; order Architaenioglossa; family Ampullariidae; genus Lanistes; species Lanistes nyassanus. Next base: position 557,696 of record SMGT01006632.1, read on the forward strand.
CTGCTTACGCAGGCCACTGACCAGCTTCTGCTCCTGACTCTATACTGCCAACACCCTCCTTTTGATTTCTCAGTCAGCTATTGGACCAGTGCGGACAACTCAAAACAGAGCCACCCCTATACAAACAATTTCTGATACCCAACGCATCGTAAAGCAGTTAAAGGCTTCACAGTTGTCTCTGAAATAAACATCAACACATTGGTTCCATCGCAAAAACGTAACTGTTGATTGTATTTGTGTGCAAAAAAAGTGAGTGTGACTGTCATTGCCAAAAAAACGAAAATTCATTTTTGCATCTGGTGGAGATTAACATACAGGTGCTCCTTCTAAAAGTTTTCTTTTGTCTCTTTATTTCATTCCTTATTTCATACTTTTCCAGGCCATTCATCTATTTCTCTCTTTCTCTAAATAAATTCTTTGTATTCCCTATCCTTTTTAAAGACAATAAATTACAGAAATACTAGAACATCCGATTCTTGAATAAATCAGTTTATAAGAACTGTCTTTAGTTCAACCACAAAAGAAGTCTTCATGCCGTCATCTTCAACAGAAACTGCTCAAGGGCATATTTAGTTCCTGTGCTCACTCTCTCACTATCTTCTGTATTCCCTGAACACTGCAACAATGGTGGCAAAGGAATCTTTGCTTCCACTTGGGTTTGGCTGTCATCAAGAACTAGTGCTCTGAAAGATTAAGAAGTGCAAATGAATAATAGAAAGGAATGTAAACAAGCCATGTAATACTATAATGGCTTTCATTAGAAGATCACTTACAGTTACTGTCCATAAAATATTTTCTGTATCCACTGTCACCAAAATAAGGACATAACCTGTATCCACTGTCACCAAAATAAGGACATAACATGTATCCACTGTCACCAAAATAAGGACATAACCTGTATCCACTATCACCAAAATAAGGCCATAACCTGTATCTACTGTCACCAAAATAAGGACATTACCTGGATCCACTGTCACCAAAATAAGGACATAACAATTAACATGTATCTACTGTCACCAAAACACTCTTTCAAAATCAGGCCTCAGCCATTCCTGAGAAAAAAGCAGAAACATATACTGGAATCAGATTCCAAAGCACAATTATACAATTCTAAACATTATTCTCTGAAGCTACACTCCAGGTTTCTTGACCATGTTCTGTTATAAATCACAAAAAAAACAAAAACGGTCAGTGGATACACAGCAAAACAAAATCTAACATCTGAAAAATGGTGAAGCAAATCGGTCGCAGCAATGATGGCTACTACTACCTTACAGTCTCAGGCAAGATGGTAGAGTCGAACACTTTGGTGAGGCCAGTCTCCTCGTTCTGACAAACAATCGCTGATAGGACGTCTTTGTCCAGCCAGGCACAAGCTGCCACTTCACCCGGGTCAAACATCAGTTTTTTGAATAGTGTTTCACTGCTCAGTGGATCTTTAAGTTTTCCATACATGTAGACAACAATGTGATGCCTAGTGGGAAGTCCGAAGGAGAGCTTTGGAGGGTAGACTGACTGCAGAGTAAAATTCACAGATCCAGCATATTCCAGGCATTGGAGTTGGCTTGTATGATCATTTATATTGCCTTTCCAGACATTAAAAGCCAACATTTTTCCAAGGATAAATAGACTACATGCATCTGCATCTGTGAAATGAGAAATACAAACATATTATAGTTCAGCTGCATAGCAGGCTCCAAAAATGTGGAGGAGTCAGCTTAGAGATTTCCAACATTCATAAACAATTGTCTTGTGATCAGGGATGGGATCATTTCAGCCCATGGGCATTATTTTCCATTCTGGAATTTCCCAGTGTCTAGTGCTGCAAGGGCAGGATAATTGTGCTGCACCTCACTGTGGGAACCTGCTATGGATACCTGTTCTTCCTTTCCACAGATAAAAGAGCATGACACAATATCTGGGCCAAATGCACTTTCCAACTGATTTTGCAAAAAGAAGACCATATACTATAATACCCACTGGAAGTCAGACGGCTGTGGACTGAATGAGCCATTGATATGGTGCAGGAATAAACTCATGAGCAAAATGATCTGAGCCACAGGATAAGAAAATGTGAAGCAGACTTGTCAGAAGAATTTTAAAGAGACACAGCTCACAATCCAGCCCATGCACTGACTACAGTCTCTTACTTCCCACAATGCCATGGGTTCCAGCTGCTCCCCAACAAAGTCTTTCTCTTCCACTCTAAGTCCTGTCTCTTCACATAGCTCCCTGAGTCCAGCCTGTGACAACTGGTAACACAAAACAAAAACTCCACTCTTTGTTACATATGTGGCATGAATAGAAAACCATAGGCACACAGATCTCCATCAGAATCACCTATTAAGCAACACTAAAAATGCTTATTTAAATTCTTCCAATTAAAATCCTTTATCAACCAGAGGGAAAACTGTTTTATCTTCACAGTCTTCATGAACCATGTGCATTTTCCACAAGCTCAAAGTAGTAATAAAAACAATATACCCTGTAACCTCTTCTTCTCTCCATTTAAAGTCAAAGGAAATTGCCTTTGTCCCCCAAAACCACTTTTGTTTTTCCCTTACCTATTTCTTTTCCTAAAGCAGTTATCAACAAACAAGTACACATGCATTCTTGAAAAGAATTAAAGTTACTCAACAATTGAGAAAACAGTAATATTAGTTTAATGAAACACACAATTAGAAATGGTTTTGAATGCAATGAACAAAATGAGTCCATTATTTTGAGCTGCTTACCGTTTCATTCTGTTCTATGTGACCACCTGGAATTAAAATCAGTGGTACACCTTAGATGTCGATGATCAAAATGTCATCCTCATGAGAAAGCACAAGTGTGCATGACATCGAAATAATGTTATGTTCTGAACCTGCTTTATTTTACCAAATGTCCACACCAATCCCAATCCCAATCCCCTGAGTCTGATCCCTACTGTGATATGTCATGTAATGGATTTAGAACAGATTGTTTCACCTGGAGGAACCCAAATCCCTGGGAATGTGTGAAGATGTGCAGCTCTTTTCGTCAACAAAACTTTGCCATCAGCTGATTCAAGAATTACTGCTGCCCCTGTGTTGATGCCCCTTGAATGTGTTGACTGTGGAAGGCTGGACGCTTGTTCAGCACTGAGGTTCTTAACAGGGCAGAATGACGGATGCTGGCCCCAGCCAAAAGAAAAAAATAAATTCAGGACTCCATTCATGTTTTCCACTTCTTTGGTAGGAATCATACAGACTAATCAATGCATCAACTACATTTTTTATGAAAAATTAAGACCATCACAAATTTCTTCTTTGATAGAAAAGCAAAATCTTGAATTATAAAATTTGTAAGCTGTTTTATCTTAACAGGTATGCAAAAAAAAAAGTGGGGGGTTGGGAGGCAAAGGAGGAGGGAGAGAATTATATTTGATTTTCTGAGGGTACACCTATCCTCTCCCATTCTCTAAAAGGAAGCTTCTTACAACAACAACAAAAAAAACCACAAACAGTTTTTAATTTGCAGACTGTTTCTTGGTTGTTAATCTTTAACACAAAGGAACATTCAGTATACCTTTATGAACAGCTTATGTCCTCCTGAGAATAAGTCGGAAATTACAAGGTTATTGTCCTCCAGCTTCACGCAGACTTGAGCCTCTCCATTATCTTCCTCAAAATATTCGACAACACACTGGGAAATAATTTCAGTCCGACAGTTTAAAAAAATGCATACGAAGTAATTATGGTTGATTTCCTGATTAATGACAGGACGTGCAGTATTTTATCTACCAAAATTCACACATACTCTGACCTATCTTTAGTATCTTATCTCAAACTCGATAAAAATGGATAAAATGTGTACAAATAGTAAAATACTTTACATTCTACAAAGTATTTGATCGCAGTCACCTCAGCAAAAGACGCAAGTCTGGGTTCTTGATCCTTTCCATTTCTTTGTAAGCACGCTAAAATGCGAGATGATGACATATCGATGTTTGATATGTCTCAGTTTCAATGCGTTTGTAATATAAATCATGGATCCAAAGATTTTTTTAGTACATACTACATGTACTAAACATGATTAAACATAAAACAATCTTGATAAATCGACAGGTAGTACAAGTCTTTAGTCATCTACGATAGAGGCTCAAACTGGGCGGTTCGGGATTTCGTATGGCCGGTTTGGTAACTACTCTGGAGTGTAGCTTTTACGTTTGCTGAACCAGACACAGAGACTGGGGCAGACTGTCACACGTTCATACGAAATGCCCCGCGTATCACTAATTAACCACCTTCACTGTCCAAGTCTGCATGAACTCAGATTGAATGCGGATAACTCATCCTTAATTTGGAACGTTCTCTCCCCTCGTAATTGTATTCCTTTGAACATCGCTTTTACGATCGTAGCTTACTAGTATCTACTAATAATTTTCGTATTTTTCTTTTTGTTTCTCATTATTTGTTATTGGAAGAGAATGGTCATTAAGGTGCCTTACGCAAACGCTGCAATGACTTTAAGAAGACTGTGTTTGTTTCGCAAGAGCTTGCCTCGTCTCACACTTTTTACAAAAGATTCATGTCCTCTGTGTGAAGAGGCTTTGGACGAACTTCGTTCTTATGAACACAGGGTAAGAAAATAAAGTACGAATAAAAGATACATAGGCGCGCGTACACACACACACACACATAGTCTTGCAATTAAATCTTGATAACTGGCCATATCTATTATTCTTTACTACGGGACAACAAAAGGGAAATGAAATGAAGGCAGAAATACATGATTTGTGTAATCTACAGTAATCTTATACAATTTTCAATAACGGCACAGTAACGAAATGCCTTTTCCTTTTTTCCAGTACCAGCTTGAGAAGGTTGACATAACATTGCCAGAGAATAGGAGATGGTACATGTAACAGTATCATGTACGAAACTAAAGGAGAGGCTGGCTCGATGTTCTTGGGATAAAAGATGTCGGCATAGCTTGGCAATGTGTGGGCTCCATGTATGCACGAAGGAGTGAATGCAGCACTCACAACAACATCCACACATTACAGTACAAAGAGTACAGGTTTGACATTCCTGTCTTTCATCTCAATGGTGAATTCCTCATGAAGCATCGGGTGGATCATGAAAAACTCAGCAGAAAACTTATGAATTTAGAACAAGCCAAAACTGACGAAAATGATAAGTGAGAGAATTTGGTGTTTAGTTTTTAAGTACCATGAGGTACTGTCTTCATTTGATAGTACACGTGCATGTTGAGCACAAACATGCTTACAAGTGAACATGGTCTTTGCTTGATTATTACAGCTGACCATTATTATGTGACCAAGAGAAACTTGTGAAAACATGATTTTTATAATATTGGTTTCTTGGAGTATAAACGGCCAGTGTTGTAATATGTAAGTTTAAATATTTTATCTGTGGAACATCTATGATAACATATTTTAGATTTATTAATGGCCTATATAATAATGGGTCAGCAATAAAGGCTTTCTTATGAGGGGGGTATGATGGAGTAAAAGGAGTATTGTGGGAAAAGGAAAGAAACCAGATGCTCAGAACTGGATAAATTTTTGGTTGCAGATGGTTGGCTGGGAGTAATGGCCATGCTGATCTGTTGAAGAACATAGTATAGTCTTGCTGCAAATAGTTGGGCTGGGGGTCCTTTACTCATATTTTCACTTGAATCAGTTGATCCTGTGTTGCATAATTATTTATAGTAATGTAGAAAACTGTGCTTATAAATGCAAGACAAGGTATTCCTGTAATCTTTAACATGCATTTCTTTACGGAACAAAGAATCACTTCAAATATTACCCACCCACTTAAGGCTCTTCACCTTGGTTTTGCTTATATCAATCAGTAGCACACATCTTTACCATATGGTGCCCACTTACAGCTGGCTGCAAACGGGATATATGCGTTGGGCTCAGCTGTTAACTTACCATGACACACAAAACAAAGAGTAAACAAATCTTTTTGAGTTTTTAAGCATTATCTTTTCTGTTGGCAGCACCAATATATTTTTTAAAAGCCTTGTTTTTGTCCTTGAAGTATTATAGTACGACATGTCCAAAATACCTGCAAGTCCGTGTGTTAAACTGTAGGTCAGTGTTGTTGTTGTTATTATTTTTTTTAAATAGATTCATTAAATAAGCTTGGGTTTGTGCATGCAAAAAGCAAAAATGAAATGGAAGAAGGAATGCAATCATGAATTAAGGGGAACATAAAAGCAACACATTACAACATAAACATAACATACAAAATCATTTTGTGAACCAAACTTCTCAAAATCTGAGTCAAAGGTTTGTTTTGTGGAGCCTTTATTTGAAGCATTTTTGAAATCCAGCTCTGACAAACAGTCAGCAAGGTCACAAAAACAATGCATAGCACATTTAAAACTTTTCAAAAAGAAATGCAAAAAAAATATACATACAATGTCTCTCGTGTACAAAAACTTTTGAAAAATTGAACCATAATATTTATTAATTATATCACAGTATATCAGAGATAAAATACAGGTTTCAAGTATACATTTATACTGACATTGTATAAAATGGAGTGGATATTCTCTTTATTTTACAAATATGACTCCTTTGACACAGGATAGGCAATAAGATTTGTGGAAAAATACAGCTTTTGTTGTATAGGCTGTTTTAATCAATATATATATATAATAAATACTGTATTATTAGCATGCCCTTAATTTTAAGAGCTTTTCTAATTTTTGAAAACTTGTTTTTATGATTTTTTTTAAAGAGGCAGGATTTTCTTTTTTGTATTATTTTCTTAGCATCATTTGTCAATCTGCTCAAGATTGCATACACACAAACATGGCTTGCATTATATTACAGTTTCTTTTCTCTTACTCTTTTGTCTGTATGTATTAAACTCATATCTTTGACTGGGTGTTTTCTCTAATGGGTTAACCAGACCAAGTTGTATTTTCTTCCACATTTCGATGTCCTTTCATTTCTTCTTTAACCTAAATATGTCTTTCTTTGATACTACATTTAAATGATGTACTTGCGTACTGCATGTTCAAGTCTGTTGGAGTTTTGTGTATAATCATATACATTTTGTGTATTCTCATTTTATGCTACGCAAAGTGTTTTTCACCTTTTTACACTTCACAGTGAAGAATAATGAAAAAAAAATAGAAACCACCCTTCCATCTACTTCAATAAGGAATTCAATAGTTGGATCTGTTTTAATCATGCCGTATATTAGCTCCTTTTGGAATAGAAAAAAAATCATTGTATTTCTGGGATCAAGCGATTGTGGATAGCCTGGTTTAGAAAGTCACTGTTCCTATTTATACTTTTGGCAATAAATATAAGGATTCCAGGTTTGATGAGCTCAGAATGGATTTGAAGAGATTCCTTGTAATATCCTCCCCATGGTGTAATTCCAGCAGATTTGACAGAAAACTGAAAATCCTGTCAGGTGATCAGTAGTTTTCTATATCAGCAGCTTCACAAAAATAATTTCTAACCAGCGATTTTTCAGGAAACAGGGACTGTGGTGGATATTAAGAGCTTCCCCTTGCATGCAGATTTAACAGCAGCTTTTGCACAGAAAAGGTATAGGTGATATTCAAAGTGAGCTCATTTTCTTGTCTACAAAAAAGTAAATCTGGTCCTTGCTAGCATAAACCAAAAATATCAAAAAATGTATGTATGCAATAGACAAATGAATATTCATGCAGTGGAACATTTAGATGCAGACTTTTTCCTAAGCTATTTTCTTCATGAGACACACCAATATTTTCCCAACGAATGACTACCCAAACATCCTTGGTAAAATGCCAGTACAGTAGAAATATTACAAAAGAAGGCATAGCAAAAGCACTGAAAAGTAACTGGCTTCATATGTTTCCCTCTACGGTAATTTCTTGGACTGCATTGTCCTCTTTGACAGACACCATCTTGCCTCTGTCCACCTGTTCTGCTTGATGGGTCACTTCTGCTGCGTTCTCTGGCCTTTTTCCATTCACAACACTGCACTGACAGCTTGCACCTTGAATATTTGTAGAACTCTTCGGAATCTGATGGGCCAATAAGATAGCTTCAGCGTGTCCACTGTTCTGCTGGTTGGTATCTATGTGATGAGAGGAGCAGGGAAGACACCGAGTCACAACTTTGCCGCATTTCAGGGCATAGTAGACAGATTTGTGGTCTGTTAATTTCTTGGATTTGATTTTTACTGTCTGATGTTTCATTTGCCAGGCCTGGAATGTTGTTATGTGGTAATGCATGACAACCTGTAGTAATTAAACAAAATGTCTTAAAGAAAACATTCCAAAATAACAGCTGATCAAATTCATCTTATGGCTTTTAATAAAAGTTTAGGTATTAGGTTTAGGTTTTTATTGCTTAATGTCCAACTGCAAATGAGGTGCATAACAGGCTGGTGTTGCCTTACACAGGCTTCAGTCCCACTTGTATTATACTGGAAAACCTGCCTTGTGCGAACCATTTGATGGGTCTTGGGAAACTTATTATAGGCATGGACTAGTTTCCAACACTAAATTACCTTAGACCAGCGGACACCTGCCAAACACAAACACAGATATGGACAGCGACTTTAAGGAGACCATTTGAACTTTACTTGTCTTGAGCAGACAGCTGTACACATTTCTGAGTCTCTCATCATATTTTTTTTAACATTCTCATAAATGTGTGACTTCATTCGAGAAAGATGAAATCCATAATGACCAGTCCGTGTGACATGCCAACAGTAAGGTTTGTTGACAGTTTATTTCCAAGGGATTGCTGGATTTAGTTTTTCTTTTCTGTTCAACCCCTTCCCACCCCTCATCTTGATCTCTGATGATCTTTATACTGGGTACATGTACCTGTGCTCCTGGGCTGCAAATTAGGGGCACCTCTGACAAAGGGACACCTTTCATGTAGGGATGCTGTTGGGCAGAACAAAGGGTATCCCCAAAAGTCAGGTTTCCTGTATTGATAACAGGCCAACTCATCTTAGTTTTGTTCCCGGCATTCAAGAAATATATTAAAACTGATGACTAGATGCACCCTTGTAACTGTCAACACAAAGGAGATGGTGTCTCAGATGGTTCTGATATCGTGTGATTTGGGCTTCAAAGTATCTACCGCATGAAAATATTTAATCTTTCTAAAAGCAAATAAAATGTTGGTGACACCAAAGACTTACGCTAAACCAGGTGAAGTAGATAACAACCAGACAGGCTGTGAGAAGAATTAAGCCTTGCAGCTGCCAGCTACCAGGCCACTGTGCATAGCGAAGGGAGGTCTTAACGCAGAGGAATATACTCAACACAGTCACAGGTGTCAAAACAACGAAGCAGGTGAAATCACAGATGAGGTTGACTCTATGTTCGGGGCTTGGTGGAACCTTTAGAAACTGAAAACAATACAAATTATAAAAATTTCAGCCAAACTTGCACCAATAGTGACAAACACACATTGCTGAGCATCCAACTGCAAATAGAAAGTGAAGGAGTATATATATAGTGTGTGCACACTCCTCTGCACAGGCATGTGCAAGTTTCTGCGTGCACCCTGGTTACAGTCCATTAAATTATTGGTGTATCAAAGCTCCTCATGATGTGTTTATTTTAAAATACCTATATCTACCACAGTACTAGTTTATGCCACTTAAGTCATGCTTAATCCTAGGAAAATAAGCCTCAGATCTCTACCACCAAAGAAGGAAACAAAAATATAGAGACCCTGAGAGTTCCATATGAATTGTTTTGGCTCCCTACTGACGAAGCAAACAGAGAAGTGCGCATATACGTCATAGTAATCCCTACTCCATGCAAATACAACTTTCAAGTATTGCATGACAGAAGCCTATGATGGCAAATTGATAAATTAAATTACCTCCCTTAATGGAGGTTTTGTTTTTTCCAGCGCAAACTGATATCGGCACAGTTCACATCGGTTTCTGTGACTGGTTCCCAGCCAACGCTCCAAGCAGGACAGGTGCAACATGCCCACCGAACCAGTGCAGTGACAAGGGGAAATGAGCTCTTCTTTTTCTTCTCCATCATGGCATATCCGACAAACTGCGCAATCACCGCCAAAACTGAAACAAGTGCAGTTCATCATTTTGAATCCTCCAGCAAATAATTTCAAGCAAAAAAATTTTTTTCCCACACAGCATTGGAAAGTTTTGATTCACTGTCTTATTATAATCTCTCTTTCTATCCACACAAAACACCCTGGATCTCTCTCTTACTTTCTCCCCCTACTCTCCCAAGGACAGAACCTTAAGCCAGACAGTGAGAGATACCATCTGGGTGACGCAACAAGAAAATATGGGACATGAAAATGTACTTTTATATATGTGAGTGCAACTGCAAGCAGTTCTGTTCACCTTTAACTCGGTCCTCATTTATGCCTCCAATTCTAAAAATCTAGCATGACACTACCTATTGGAGCAGGATGATGTATTCTCCTGTGATTTCCCAGCTTCAGGGCATGTCCTACAGCATTGATTTGAAGGACACGGCATGGAAAAAACTATGCTGCACTCCAGATTAGAGGTGGTGAACTCGGATGCAGAACATGGCTCTGCCACAGGATTTGGCACATGCACTGGTGGCTTCAGAATGTCATTTTGAGAGTCACCCAGCATTTCATTAGACAGAGGAGGTTGGCACTGAACAGGCTGAGGTACTGAAGACTCAGTGGGCAGTTCATCTTCTGTCTACACGAGAAAAAAAAAAGTTCCATAGGTCAATTTGTGCCAAAAAATGTTAACCCTAGGAATCAGTCTGTTAAATCTCGCAAAGGGAATTTAGAATACAATATTATTACCTGGTATATACATATATAGCTATAGTGCTTTAGATTTACATACTAACAATAATAATACATGTAGATTTTTAACGTGCGAGAACACATTTCATGCACACTCACTGACGAGGCACACGCTCGAATGAAAACAATGAACACATACACAAACACAGAGGGAGCGATGAATGCAACCCTGACCAACAGGATACAGATCGTCATTCACTGGTGGGTAGAAAAGTAACGTAAGAGAAGATAAACAGAGAAAGTTGTAAGTTAATACAGACACGCAGTTGCGCCGGCGTCAGTCAAGTTACTTGCACAAAAGAAAAGTTTTTAAGTTTCATTTGAAAGTCTGTAGTGATGGGGAGTGGCGAATGTTGTGGGGAAGTGAGTTCCATTGGGTGGATGCCGAGAAAGTGAACATGCGCTGTCCGTATGTTTTAGTCTTGATGGCAGTACTGAGAGAATTGATCGTCTGAAGAGGAGCGGAGCTGTCTCGCTAGAGTGTAGATTGTAAGTTCTGAAAAGTAGATGGGGCATGCACCGGTGAAGAAATTAAAACAGCAGACAACTTGTACTGGATGTGAGCATGAATGGGGAGCCAGTGCGGAGGAGAGGTGTGGCATGGTCTGTTTTGCGCGCTTTCAGGACAAGGCGCGCGGTCGAGTTTTGAAGTTTCTGTGACTTCTGTAGCAGACTGAGGACAGCCGGTCAGTAAGGAATTCAATTGCAGTAGTCGAGTTTACATAGAATGTAGGCACATACAAAGATTTTTGCAGCCTGGTCGGACAGTAGGTGACGGAAGCTGCTGATTTTTCTGAGTTCAAAATAACATATATTATATATAGTGCTTGACAGTGAATATGAGGTCAGTTCAGAATTTTTACAAGTTTCAAAAATGCTTGTCTGATTTACATTCGTTGATTCAACAAAGATCCAACTTAGATTCTAAGATTAACAGAATGAAACTGTGCTTCTATCTTTAAAATTAAGGACGTCAAATAATTAAGGCTGTCAGTTACTTTTAAAATTTTTTTTATCAGAAGCAGGGATGAGAAATCAAAAACGGTCATCTGGGGTCGGTTGGCGCATGCCGCAGTTCTAGTGTTTTCGTCTTGATCAGAAAAGTACTCTCAGGAAAGGTTCTGTTTGAGTTTAACAATTTTAGATCTACGGTCTAAAGATTACACGATTCAGTTTAAAAACCAAAGAGAGAGAGAGAATTCTTTGCATACTTTCACTAGATTCTCGGACAAGTCGAAGCGTGTGTGTTTCTTTGATTCTCGCAGAAGGAGTAATTTAGATTCTTCGCTAATGAGACACAAATCTGACGCCATCGGCAAACTGGAAAAGCAACCTGCATCGTGTATTTTCGCTTAACGACATTATACAGTGCGCATGTGCAGTTTACTGCTTCCGTTTATTTCCATAGACGTTATTGTTATATTAATCAGAGATAAGGAGTATTAATTAAGCCGCGAACATTAGAAACGAAACTAGAATTATCTTTCAACATTCATGCTTCTTTTGACAAAGTTGTCAGAAAAAAATCACTGCAAGCTCAAAATATCTGATAGATGTCTTTATAGCCCGTGTGTGGTGAGCTAAGGGATGGAGAAAGTGCTGGGGAAACCTAACCTCTGATCTAAAGGAGCGGGAGGGATGCAAACCTTCGTGGCACGCGCACTGACCTCGCTCACTGCCGGCTAACACTTCCTGGTCATCGGTACACAGCCACACGCACAATCGTCCGTCACTTATTAGCTGCGGGGCACTGACCGCGCGTCGGGCTACTCACGCCGGACCCGCACACTCGGCCAGCCACACTTTCGCTAGTGGGAACACGTACGTCACACCAGGTCAACACAAATACTAAACAATCAGCTACCGCTTGTCTAATGGCTCAGCCCCCACCCACTAGCCTTTCCCCGACTACTACACAACGAAAGACAACACCTAGCGTGAACAATAACAAAGATAAATTTATTATGACGCAAAGTAAGTGTGCTAATCAAGTAAGACACGAAAAGAACTATCAACAATCTATCGCTCTGATACAATGACCTACGTTACGTTTATAAGTACTATTTCTAGGGTTTACCGGCCTACAACTGGCTATACTTGCTTATGGTACTGTTTCTGTTAACTTGCGCAACACATGCGTTAAGTCATACTCAACAGATACCAATTAACGTTGCACGTAGCTATACCTACACTACGAGGCAGCTGCAGGTTACAGTATACTATTTCTAAATGGTCTACAGAACAACCAGCTATCAGGTACTTAACTGGATCACTTGCGCTGTCCGTTGGAATGTGGAGACAAATTCCTCGGCCGAAGACACACACTGGACTTGGCGCTACACGGATTCTGCTCTCCCCTCGGTTCTCAGCTACTGCTCACACAGAGCAGGGTCCACTCTTCGACCAGTCGGAACTTACAGCCAGAGACTTGGTACAAGAGACAAGCCACCACAACGCTGCGCTAGCCGAGTTCCAGAGAAAGACAACAAGGGTCGCGAAACCCCTACCTTATATTGGTCTAGAGGACCACCCAGCAGCAGATGCGTCGTCAGAAGGTGGTTAGGACATCTGGTCAACCCAGGGTATGAGCCACATTTCCGGACCATAAACCTGTCCAGGCAACATCGCCCCTCTCCTCTCATGCATGATCGGCTGTCAGGCTGCGCGGGTACAAACTCATACATCTGCCAGCCTCACCCGATGACCAGGAAGTGTTAGCGAAACCTCTTTACAGGACGCAGGCTGCTCCAGTGCCAGCCCCATAAATCGACTGCGACAGCCCTTGCTACCCATGGAGAGATGACCAGGAAGTGTTAGAGAAACCTCTGTAACCGGTCTCTGACCACCACCCCCACCCACCGACCACAATTACGCAAACTGAGTGGCCTTTGCCTCACTAGTTACTATCTAGAATTAAGAAAACTATGCTATCATGGCTCTTGCCAAATTTCCCATGACACCGTGCATGAACATATTTCAGATTGTTTTATTTCCCATCCCTCTGGTCACTATTTGTCCAAAAGAGCTTGCTATGAAAAGGTTTTTAGACATTGGTTTAAAGCAAACTTTGAAGTAAAATTAGAACTTCCAGATTTAAAAAATAGTTCTGGCCTAAAACACTTTTTAGACCGTGGAGGCCTAGTAATAAAAATATGTAATATATTTGGAGTCATCAGAGAGACTCACAGATTACCCTGTACCGATATGGCAGGCAATATAAGATAATATCACTTCACGATTTTCTGGCGAAATCGCCCAGCAGGGTCACCTACAGAACAAAATAATTTCATGGATCGAGTTCCTAAGGATTCTTTTGTAACTTTACGGAAACGTTTGGGACCAATAATTATTAAGATCAGTAATCAGTTAAACGGTTTTTTTGGTAGTAATTCGAAATTTTCGTACAAAGAGAACTTGGCCAAGCGAGATTTTAGACAGGAAGTCGACGTTTCGGGGCATGGCCCCTTCTTCAGGACGGCACAAACAGATAAATATTAAAATAACAAAACTCACTTAGCTGACGGAAGCTGGTCATGCACAGGACAGGAGGAAAGTGTGGGGAAGTGTGTTCCTCTTCCTCATATATTCCTCCTGTCCTTCGACCGTGCATGACCAGCGTTCTTGTCAGCTAAGTTTCGCTTGGCCAAGTTCTCTTTGTTGTACATCTTTTGGGGTCAACCGGCCGTTTCTAGTCTCTTCGAAATTTATGTCCCAAAACCCACCACGCCTATGGACTACAGATAAATGTTTGTACGTGATCATGACACTAAATTTTTCAAAATCTGCTCGTTTTTCCCACAGTGGAAGATGTACGTATAAAGTGCATTGCGCGAGGACAACACCGGCCGGCCAGCAAACGCCGTTTAGAAAATGGTTATAGGTACGCAGTTGCCACAACGCAGAGAATCGAGGACCAAGAAGGTATTCCTGTGCATCATCCACAGCCCACGTGGGCCATTCACAGCACGGTGGATCGAGCAATCTTGCCAAATTTCCACTGCAACGAAGGGCGAGCTTTCGAAGGGTGAGGTGTGTATAAACTAAGACTGAACCGAGCATTTCGACCATTTCTTATCTGCTCTTGCAGATCATAAGAGCCTTGATCGTATTAAGGCCCGTTTGTCTTGTGTATCTGACGTGAACCTTTATGTGCAAAAGACATCTATAAGAACTACAGGATTAGTAAAAAAAACGTCTTTCACTTTTGAAAACTACGTAAAAACAATGCCCCCTAACCGCTACTCTTATTCCGATTTTTGAACAACAGCTTCCCTGTTCAAACGCACAGAATACAGAGAATACCCAGAGAAGAAAGAATCTGTCATCTTTGTAGCAGTAACGACATCGGTGATAAATACCATTATTTTGCTGTGATAAATCACATTTCTACAGAAAGAGCCCTAAATGCTTATAAATTTCATCGCCTGCTCTCAACAGGGAGCAATTAAACGACTACCTACAAAGCTATCATGTTTCAAATCCTACTCAAAGACATTCGTGGAAATGGATAACCGGTGCTGTTTGTTTCTACTCACTTTATTGCAAGCTGTTGCGAGCCTCTTAAGATAGATTGTTATTTCCTGTTCGTACTTAAGGGTGGGTTATTTTAAAGAGACATTTCTTCCAACCAGCGGTGATTTCGCACTGGAAACGGGGGGAGAGTGGGGTGTCCTTTTACTAAGCTGTGCATTGAAAAAACCATCAGACTGATAGCTGCAGTAGGATGGCCATGCAGTGCGTAGAGGCAGTTAACTCGGAGTTTGGATTCGAACCAGCAACTTTCCCCAGCACTATCCAACAGCTAGAGCTGTCCAGAACTGGATACCTATCGGCCATTCCTGTTATAAGAACAGAAGTGGCAAGACGCGTTCGCCTTGTATATTTTACGTCCATCTTAATTTACGTACGTATGGACAGCAGATGCAAACGCTCATGCAATCCCTTTCCCTGATGTGTGCACCCTACTGCAACATTGTCATTTTTTGCATACTATGTACGTACTAACCTATATTATGCACTTACAATTGGACATTAAATGATAGCTAAACTAAGCTTCAAGCAGAAAATGCATAAATTGTTGGCTTATGGTAACGATGACATGTGATATAATGGACATTGAAGGCGCAGTCTTTAGGCTCGTTTCTTGAACGATGACACTGTCACGGAGGGTACACTGGCCAACGTTTGAAAAGGAAGTGACGTCACTCATGCGCACGACACTGAATTAGCCTTAGCTTGAAACCGGTGTTTGTACGAAAAATTTCCGAAAAATTTATCCATTTCTTAGAGTTGAAAGTATATCCTACCATTGCATATTGCATAAAAGTGTGAGTATTTTTTGTCTTTAAATTTTGATTGTTGTGCTACTTTGCATCCTAGCTACTCGTCTTGATTGTGAAGAAATATCCGCAAAGCTTGGACGCCATTTTGGATTTCAGCGTGCGCGCCCGTGAAGACTGAAAGGTCGCGTTATCATTATCGGGAAAATGCAGGTTGTTCTTGATCACTTGGAGGATTGATCTATCTTAACGCTTATAAGATGCACTTTATTAACTTTCTTAGTGTTACGATATATTAAGTGTATAATGTGTAAAAAAAATGTCAAGCTTTGCGGCCAAGGTCCTAACAACAATAGAAGGCTGAGAAGCTGTGGTAGACTAAGACTATTTTAAAAATAAGTCGCCCTCTTCTGCATCATCAGATTCTAAATTGTCTGTGGACAAATTCGTATATGCGCAGCTTGTATAAATGCTTTTTGTTTGCCCCGGAGAGAGCGAGAGAGTTCATGCTTTTGTCACCTTAAAAGACTTGGTTAATGATCGATCTGACTCGGTGGCTAGCGTTGTGAATGTTTAGGAACGTTGGTTAGATTTACTGCTTAATTTTTTTTATTGCATTGTTACCTGCATTACTTGCTCCCCTTTACACCCTCTTGTATGAGTTATACAAGCTCAGAATCAGCACTACATGAGATGATAATTCTAATTTTGTTCTTCCTGTATGATAATAGTTTCTTTATATTCAAAATAGCCCCTTCAACTTTTTGACAGTCTGAGCAAATCGGTTAACAAATAAGTGGACCTCAAATATAGTTGTTCAATTAACATGAATCTTGGCTACATCAGTACATGAGAAAAACCATAACATGGCTCTGTTCTGAGCTTGACTAGCATGCTGTTATTTGGTCTGAATAAGTGAATCAGCTAACACAAACAAGTAATCTTTTTTCTTAGCATCTAAAACATACATTAAACAGACTGCACTGCTGAAAGCTGATTTACCACATTTTCCTTTAAGTAACAGTTGAACTGTGTTGAACAGGAGAGGATCAGAACTACGCTACAGGAAGCCGAAGATGTAGTCTAACTGTATTTCTTGTTCCTATCTGATGTATTCCCATCCTCAAGTCTAAAGAGATCAGTAACTGAAATTTTAAAAATTTAATCCCATTTGCTTTTGATTTTTGTTTTCTGTTGTTCATCATGTCCTGGAGCCTGTTGCATGGTGGTAATGCGTGCTTGTCAGCAGTGCAGTAGATCATGGCTTTGGACCTGTGTCTGAAGCACATACTTTATCTGCATGCAATATCTTTTTACTAGAGTGGTCATTAAAGATTTTTCTGCAGGTGCTCTAGTTTCCTCCCATTGCCCCTTTCCCCTTTTGTGTCTTCCTCTCTCATTTTCCCCCGTCACGATTATTAAACAATAAACACCCAATCACCACTTCTAGTTTCCTCAGAACAGTAAAACTCTGCAACTTATGACCAGCCCACTAAACTGTCTATGCATCTTGTTTCTGTTATATATTTTTCCAGACTGCAGTTGGTGCAATGGCACACTTTGTCTACCCGGTGCCAGCAAATCCACAGCCTGCAACAGCATATCCTGCACAACCAACATATGTTGCAGCGGCTCCCCAGGCTGCTTATGGGACAGCAACACCAAGGGCTGGGCAGGCTTATGAAAGTTACCCAGCAGCTCATGCCACAACACAGTATGCCTACACTACCCGAACGCAAGTAGCTGTTACGGTAAGACTGATAGAGTGATACTGTGGTGTTCATGTGTTCTCATGATCAGGTGACAATTTGGAAGTCCGGATCTTTTTTTGAATTTTAATTCAGAACACTTTTTCAGAGGAGAAAAAACATTTCTGGACAAATATTTTGTGTATTCTAAATTTTTCCCATCAGTCTTTTCACAGGGTTCGTAGGGTCCTTTTAGGTCCTTTAACACAACAAGATCATAGGTTTTCAGGCTATTAGTATTACTCCATTGAAATTGAATGAGGGCACAGATTTCAATGTGTTTAAAATAAATGCTGCTTGAAAACTACCACAAGTGTAGTAATCGACATATTTCGAAAGATCAATTTTTGAACATCAAAATAATTGTAAAATTGTACTGAAAAACTGTTAAATAGTACTTACTTTTTTGGTGCTAGTTGTAGTCACTGTACATGCCTTCTCGATTTCTTCTGCCATGACCTCCCCTGTTGTCTCTATGTACTTATAAAAATTTAGAAAAAAATCTGTCAGTGATAAAAACATAATTCTGAAAGCCAGCTGAAAGAGAAATTTAACTCGATGACCCCGCAGGGCTAAGCAACCCCAGAGGCTGCATAGATTTACACGTTTTTATTAAAAATACCGCTTAAAAACTACCACACTTACAGTAATATATTTTACATATTTAGAAAGATCTATTCTTCGGCATCACAATGGAAACAATACTTTTAGTTAGAAATATTAAATACTACTTACTATTTGTTGCCAAATGTAGTAACTTTTTGCACACACAACAAACGAAACACGTGTAGCCATTGTTAATGACGGAAGTAGACCTGGCCAGCCGCTACACGAAACCTCGTTTGGCAACCCGAAACTGTTTCCGAAACTCATTTAGACAGTGCACGGGAAACAAGCGATTATAGAGCTTTGCAATGATATAAAGTTTACCTCCCTTACACCGTTAAATGCGTCGCTGCAAATTTGTTATTCGTCGTAAGTCTGCCAACACCGCGGACTCGGGGGTCATTTAGGTCGTCGCAAGTTAGTCAAACCCTTGGGGTCAAAGAGTTAAAAAGAATAAAATGGTTCCTACCTGAAATCCATCCAGTGTGAATTCTGTGTACAATCGGCTCGCTAACTCCTAAACAGTATCTTGTGGTCTCGCAGGCACAGTTTAGAAGAATTTGTGTATTGTTTGGTCTAAGGGAAGGAACTCAATGGAAAAATGATTCAGCTATAAGAAAACACCAGTCACATTCCTTGTCAACCAGCCGCGTTCGGTTTAAACATTTATAAAAGTGTTCGGACCAATCCCAGCGACCACGATCCCATGCATGGGAAATACTATTTCTCTACTCCACAATCCTATTGTGTTAAAATGCTTTAATTTTGATGTCGAAAAAAAAAGAAGAAAAAGGCCTTTAAAGTCCTTTAATTCTGCTTACGGTACTCTTTAATTTTGTCTGGGTCTTTTGGAAAAGTTCTTGGTCCTCTTAGGTGCTTTATTCTAGAGCCTTTAGTAACAGCACATTATTTTTGAAGCTTTCATCATGTGAAAAGTCAGTCTGGTGATTGTGACTACAAAACCAACAAAAAGTAGATGATCTTTGATAAACTAACCCAATCTGCATTTATCTATAATCAATATTCACAGTGTGCACCATTTAAAAAAATTAAACCATAATGCAGGCCTGCAAATGTATCCTCTCTGACACAGCAACCTTAGTAGACGCAGAGTAGCAGATGAGACAGTTTGCTGACATTGCATCAGTCACATGACCTATTTATATTTGCAATTTTCCTGTTTTAAACATTTTTTTTAAACGAAAGAATATATTGGAACAGTACTTGAGCAACACGAGGAACATGTGCGTTAACTGTTCAAAATATAGCCATATTTAAATACACAAATGAAAAAGCACAGCAGTGCTTCCCCGTTCTCTTCCAAGATACATGCTGCTGTGAAGAGGTTAATAACTGTTGATTCAACCTCCAGTTATGCATAAAGAAACCAAATCTTTGACTGCAGTCCATAACAGTTGGAATGATTATAGACGTTACTTGCTAACTAGAGCATTGAAATTAAATTTTTCAGAAAATGGCACTGGCAGCCGAAATTCTGCATTTTCTTCAGTCATGTGACTCACTTCAGTCATGACTGCGTTTGGCGTGACAAACCACTCGATGGAATTTGAGTGCAGGAAGCCATTTGGTTTATATCGTTTTGATCCAAACTGTTCGGTGCAACAAGCAACACCGAGTTGCTGCCAAAAAAGAAAAGAAAACACTTAGAAAAAGTTTGCTGTTATTTGCAGATAACATTGGACTTCCTTTCTGAGTCACCAAGCACGAAAATAAAGCTTAGAAGCAAAATTTTTGATAGTTTTCTAGTTTTGGTCATCCAGTCTTGTTAGGCGAAGCAGTTTTGGTTAGAAATATAGTACCCTTCAGTCAGCAGTTTGTACCACATTGAACATGGCGCTCACTGGCTGCCTCGATTCAAGACTTTTAATTTAAATTTTTCATACAAAGAAGACAAAACCACACAGATAAGACACAGACCTGTTTTTCATGAACTTTTTATTTAGTACACTGAATTATCATAATAGGAAGTTGAAAAAGCAGGAAAAACTGGGCCAAGATGCCATTGCGAACCATTGCCTAATAGAGCTTGGGGGTCAACCCCTGCTTTTGCAAAATGACCATCAGATTTTAGGCTAGATGATCATTTTGACCCTTGGTTTAAAAATTCCAGGAGCACTGTTTGAATGATACCCTTGAAATGGTTTGGGAGAGATGAATGAAATACATGAAAAGTGCACAGAACAAACATTTATGAAAAATGTTAAGAAATTAATGATGGGGATATTTTTTTGATGAGTTTTCATTGTATGTTCACTTAGAAGTATAATGTTCATCGCAATCTTTATATTTTGTGTGGTATACCCGAGCAGCAGAGTTGATAAGCTGTAGAGGTTTTGTTTAGATATTATTACAGTAATTTTGCATGCAATTTTTTTTGTCAATATCAGCCAGCTGTGAGCTATGATCAACCAAAAGCGTATTACCAACCTGCACCAGCAGCTGCCACAGCCTATACAGCTGCTGAAGCACATTATCAGACAGGTGTGTGTTTAGCCTTTTGTTTTCTCAGTTTGGTTACTTGCTTGGTTCCTGTCTTTTTGTTGGGTGTGACTGGAACAACTCTGTACACAATTGTACAGGCAAAATGAATGTTGAATTTACTTTGCAGTGACAGCAAAATTGTTGAGAACCGAAGTACATTTAGTTTAAAATGATGTTCCTTTACAACAGTATGGTTAGTGCTGGTTTTCTGCTTGCAGCAAAACCCGTATTTACAACAGGCGCTGGGTTTGCTGCACAGCGACAAGCAACTGCCCCCAAGGTAGCACCGGCAGTGCAGGTGACTACTGCCAGCAACAGTTATACTTACCCTGCAGCTTCCACCCCTGCTGTTAATACCTACAGCACAACCTACACAGCTCCCACCACCACTCAGAGCAGCATCTCAGGTAAAGCTTTAAGAGCATTGCATATTGGTCATTAGAAAGAAACCTGAAATCGGACACATCTGTAGAGTGCTCATTATCAGGTAGACCTGAACAACAACAAGTATAACATAGACATCAGTGTAGGATTGTTTATTGGACAGGTGTATGTGTGTGTGGGGGGGGGGGGGATATGTTCACATGCGCATGTACAGACCAGCAGGTAAGTGTACATGGCAGACCTTTTAGGTCACCTGAGGTGCTATCTAAATCTTTCTTTCCTTCCTTTTTTGTTTAGTGGGAGGGGAGGAAAGAAGAGATGTTGTGAAACAATTCCCAGAACTGCAAGGTGGAACAGTTACAACTCAAACTGATCTGATAGTGTTGACCTATGACCTTAAGTATCAGCTGAGTAGTCTTGCCACTCAACATCTTTAAGTAGGTAGTCAAAAGCCACTTGTTGAAAGTTAACTCTTTGGATCCGAAGGGTTAAACCCAAAGTAGTAACCCCAGGGGGCGACACAGATTTACACTTTTTAAAAACAAATACTACTTGAAAACTACCAAACGCATCATAATATATTTTACATATTTAGAAAGATCTATTCTTCCACATCACACTGGAAACACTACTTTTAGTTAAAAATATTAAATTGTACTTACTATTTGGTGCCAAATATAGTCATTTTTTGCACACACAAAAAATTGGTACAAAAGAAGGTTTCACTGCTTGTACACTTCCCACAGGTAAATAAATCCAGTAATCAGGAGTATTCCACTTTGAATCTGTTGGTGAATGGTTCCACTGTGAAATAAAACACAATTGCACCCTTGAAGTTCACAAACTGTTCGCATATTGAGGTGTTTTTAGTGTCGGCATCTTCAGTATGATCGCGGTTATTTGTTTAGACACCCCCTCCCTCCGCTTCGGTATCTTGTCTCTGGCTTCCACTCTCCTCTTCCAAATCAATTGAATAACGGAAGCAGACCTGGCCAGCCCCCACTACACTTAAATCTCGTTTGGCAAGCCCAAACTTTTCCGAAACTCATTTAGACAGTGCAGGGGAAACAGGCGATGATAGAGCTTTACAATGATATAAAGTTTACCTCCCTTACACCGTTAAATGCGTCGCTGCAAATGTTTAAATCCATTGATAGTATACAAGCAACGCGGGCTGAAGGGTATAATAGGGCGTTGATAGTATACTATCAACGCCCAAAGAGTTAATCAAATTTAAACTTATGCAGTCTTGTATATTTGAACACAGTGATATAAATTTTATGTGTGTATGGGTTCAGTAGTTCAGAAGCTATGAGTTTTTAATGGTAGCAAATTAGCCAGTACATTTGCTCAGTTTGATGAGTTTAAGGAATTCCTAACAGTGGACTGCGACTGTGTCATTGTTTTCTGTTAGAAGTGATTATGAATTTTACAGGCTATAGTTTTTGGAGATAAAATTCTAATTCCAGTTTTTGTCAGGGCTTACGTGTGAAAATTTCTCATGAGAAGTTTGCAAACTTTGAAGAATCATTTGTAGAATGCATCTTGAACAAAAAATTACAAATATCATAGCTTGTAATTGTCCAGTCAGTTTGTTTTGTATCAAATTGATCAGAATAAAAAGATCTACAAAATCAGTCTCTTGAATTTTGAAAGAGGTGAAAAGAAATTCATGTATAGCGTGACCACAGTTATATGCAAATTTTATACAAGGAATTGCGAAACAAGCATAACAATCAGTCTGCACAACCCACAAAAATTAAAAGATCCTTGATAAATTGACTAAATTTGTATTTATATTAAAGACACACAGTGCACTCTGTTTTTAAAACAATTATACTACACTAGGTTTGCAAATATATGCAATATATTCTGACACAGTTATCCTAGCAGGCAGTTTCCCTTGGTCACGTGACTTTTTTGGGTGTTTTTTTTTTGTGTGCCATTTTTCCTGTTTTAAACGATGTTTGATATGAAAACATAATGGGATAGTACTTTAATAATCGTACCAGGGACACATGCATTATCTGTCATAAAATTAAAATCTAACCACATAAGGGAAAGCCACAATGACCCTCTCCTATTTTCCTTCAAGGCACAAACTACCATTTAGTGGTTGTTGGCAGTCCATGAAACTTCAGCTCTTCAGAAAGTAACCAAAACCATGACTAATTCATAACAGTTGGAATGAGTATCAACTTTAATCACCCACTAGAGTATTCAGAGTGAAATGTTCTAAAGAAGACAGCCTAGAGTCTTCATTGTCTTTGGTCCCTTGATTAGCTTCAGCCATGACCGCATTCAGTCAGGCAATCCACTCGATGGTATTCTAGTGCAGAAAGCCATTTGGGTTGTATTGTTTCTCAGTGGAACAAGCAGTTCAGCCAGAACTGGCAATCCACTTTGTAAGTGCACAAAACTTTTCGGGTTGCATTGTTTCAATCCAAATTTCTCGGAGGAACAAGCAATTCAACCAGAACCAACCAACAGTTTTTGTAGACCAAAGATTCTGCTTTTTTATGATATATTATGAACCCTGAGTTGATGCGATGACAGTGAAAACATATTTTTGAACTAAAATTTCTGTTATTTGGATACTACTGTTAGATTTCCTTTCTTGGTCAAGTGACACGAAAATGAAGCTTAAAAAAAGCTTTTCATCTGTTGTTTAAGTTTTGGTCGGCCAACCCCATTACACGAAGCAGTTTAGGTGAGAAATATAGTACCCTCAGCAAATGTTTACCATGCTGAATATGGCAGTCACCGACCTTCCTGACTGAAGACCTCTAATCTTTCAATTGTTCAAACAAAAAGAAAAACAACACAGACATAAATAAAGATGTTGTGAAAGAGCAGCAAAAACTGGGTGAAGATGCCATTGCATAATAAGAGCTTTTGACTACCTACTTTAAGTGGCCAAAGAATATTTGACTGCAGGATGCTTGATTATTTAAGTTGTTAAGTACCTTGTTTCTAAATGTTTCACTTATGTTGGTACTTACAACTTGATGCCTTCTCACTGCCCTATTGAGATTAAGAAGTTATAACTTTCAAGAATGCTATAGTACCATGCCTCTTTGTTGAATTTAGTGCCAGATGTCTTGATGGAAATCAAGCTTTCTAAAACTTTGTCCAAACTTTATTTGCTTAGGCGAGTTTTCTGTTAGCTCCCTCAAAGGGATGCAGAGGACGTAGTAATCCTCCCCTCCCTATATACACCCCTACACCCTCTCTAAAGGAACTTTGAAATCAGCCATACCTCTCTCACACTGTCAGCATGTTTTCACAGGCGTGTCATCACAGGACTGCTAAGGAAACATGAATAATTGT
Source organism: Lanistes nyassanus (assembly GCA_004794575.1). Taxonomy (NCBI): domain Eukaryota; kingdom Metazoa; phylum Mollusca; class Gastropoda; order Architaenioglossa; family Ampullariidae; genus Lanistes; species Lanistes nyassanus. The sequence goes on from SMGT01006632.1 coordinate 582,337, forward strand.
AGGGCTTTAAATTCATCCTTCAATCTTGAGTGTTGTGTGTATGCAGGCTATGATGCCGTGGTGTACTCTGCAGCGTCATCCTACTACCAGCAGCAGCAGGCTGCCAAAGCCATTGGCACTTGGGCTGCCAAGAAGCCGGGGACACAGCAATTCAAAGCAAAGCCCAAAGGACCTCCCAAGACTCCACAGCTACATTACTGTGACGTGTGCAAGATCAGCTGTGCAGGGCCACAAGTGAGTATTGTGTTTGAGGTTGGATGAAAGTAACATCTATATTTTCACTCTGTAATATTGTCTTGTGGGAAGATATTTCACACAGTCTTGGTTTTTGTACTGCAGACATACAGAGAGCATTTAGAAGGCCAAAAGCACAAAAAGAAAGAAGCAGCAGCTAAGGGTTCCCAGACACCTGCAGTTCGGGGAGGACATAACCAGTTGCGGTGTGAATTATGTGATGTGACGTGCACTGGTGCTGATGCATATGCTGCTCACATTCGAGGTGCCAAGCACCAGAAGGTAGGGAACACAGCAATGGTTTAAATTTTGTGAGGATAAATCATCTACTAAATAAATTTTCTCCAGAGCTGCCATTTTCTCTCAATTCTTTTTAATACCATTATTTACACATTTTGAGATGGATCAGCTTGTAATCATTTGGGTATATGATGGCTTTATCTTTATCTTTTGGCTTTACAGACTTAGTCGTTTTAATTTTTTTACATGGGACCTGTAGAGACCTAATCCTTAGCTTTACCTCTTTGACCCTGCAAGGCTGAGATGTATGGAAAACCCTTGAAGGCATAAATTTTGGCATTTTTTAAATAAAAGTTGAAAAACCAGTGTCCTAATTGTTTATTTCTAAAGGGCACAATTTAGATACCCAATCAGTTTGTATCATCTTAAATGGCACCTGCAGGGTCTTAATCCTTAGCTATGACTTTTTGACCCTCCAGAGCTTATATATGGAAAAACCTGAAAACGACAGATTTTGGGATTTAAGAAAATACTGCTTGTAAACTACCTACTTGCAGCAGTAGATTTATGGTCAGTTCTTGGACATAAAATGGGTTGGTTTTTTTTTGTGGATGATGTTAAATAGTTCTTACTATTTGGTTTCATAGGTAGTCACCATTTGCACGAAAAAAAAACCCTATAAAAATTTCATGTCACTGATTGTACCCTTCGAAGAAATAAATTCAAGAATCAGCTTCGAATCTGTTGGTGAAGGGCTCCATTTGAAAATGAAACACATTTACACCACTCTTGAACTTCACAATTTGCTTAGAACCTGATGCATTTCTGGTGTCCAAAACTGTCGCAAACTGGTACAGAAATGACAAGATAATGATGGTGGTGTTGAAAACACTTGTCACTTCATTATGTAAGCTGAATATTTTACTCACACTAAAAAATTTCTGCTGTTATTTATGTAGTTCTCACTTTCCTGCAAATCATCTAAAATAAAATAGTAGGGGATGTCGGTGCAAGATCTACGCTTTACTAATCTTGCAACTGTAAATGGTGTACACAGACCTAGTGGTCTATTCACTCAAGATCTTGGAGAGCCAAAACTATAGTTTAGAAACTAATCCAAGCAGTGTAGGTGATACAATTAATGATAGTACTTTCCAATGATACAATGGCTGCTTCCCTTACAACGCTAGAATTGTTATCAGTCGACTCATCTGTGTCAGCATGAAAACAATATGGCAGATAATTACTGACACATTTGGGCTGGCCAGATGTCAAAGAGTTATTAAAGGGCATTTGTAGAGACCTAATCATTCCCATTTCTTTGACACTGGAAGGTGGTGAAGCTGCATACCAAGCTGGGCAAACCGATCCCTTCTACAGACCCAGTGCTAGTGTCCAGTTCAGGGTCAAGCTCTTCAAAGCCTGCTCCCTCCACGAATACAACCCACATTACACCAACTACATCAGCAACTTCTGTCACCTCTGCTAAACCTGCTGTGACAAAGAGCACAACCCCAGTTCCAACGAGTGCTGCTGCAGGCTTTGGTGTTGTCAAAAAAATCATTGCAGCGCCTAAGATCACCTTTGTGGGTGAGTAGAGTGTTGTGAATAGATGCAATTAAAAATTAGGAAATAACCTGATTAACACATTGAGATGTGGTCTTTAAGGCCTTGACTGACTTGGCATTTGCAGGTGTGGAAGATAACAATTAGCCTTTTGCTGTTTTTATTTGGTTTTTGAAAACAATTTCAAGATGTTGCTGCATTATTTGCAAGAGTGGTATTTTTATACCGGTAGCAAGACACACTATGTGTGTGCGTATGTGTAAAGATCATCATCATCATCTGCCCGTATCGCCATAGGCGCAAAGAGCAGCAACAAAGTCGCTCCACTTTTGCCGGTCGCGGGCGAGAGTGTCTATCGTTCCCAGGTATGGTAATGGGTTTTCAGTTCTTGTTCCACCATTCATCACCAGGTGACCTTTGGCTGTCCTCTTTTCCTCTTTCCATCTGGTGTCCAGTGTAGTGGTGTTTTGATGATTGAACCGTTTTCTCTCCGTAACATGTCCAACTCATCGCCATCATCTTTTCATGATTGTTGTGGCCATGTCTTCTTGCTTGCAGCAGGACAATAGGTCTTCATTGGAGATTTTGTTTGGCCAGAATATCTTGGGTATTCCTTTCTCAGTGTTGTATTAACTGTCTATATCCTACTTACGATCACTTTGACAATGACCTTGCTGGGAATTGACAGAAGGGTGATGCCATGCCAGTTGTTGCAGTCGCTGAGGGTGCCCTTCTTTGGAATCTTAACGATCACCCCTTTGGTCCAGTCCTCGGGTACGCAGGCTTCTGTCCAAACTGCTCTGAAAAATGGTTCCAGCATTCCAGCTGCTGTCTCTGGATCTGTCTTGAATAGCTCTGCATTCAAGTTGTCTTGTTCTGGGGCTTTGTTGTTTTTCAGTTTCTAAATGGCCATTACAACTTCATCTTTGTTAGGGGGGTTCGACGCTGATGTCTAAGTCTACATCTCTTTCTGGGATATCAGCATCTTCCTCTGGTGGTTCTCTATTCAGAACTTCTCTGAAATGTTCAGCCCAGCGTGGGTCTTGTTCGCTTGAGCTGTGAGAAGCTTACCTTCCTTGCCTTTGATGGGTGAGCTGACTGTAGAATGGTACTTGCCACAGACATGCCCAGTGGTTTTAGCTGGCTTTGTTCACCTCTTGCTGCAGCACTCTCTGCCTCAGCAAAAGCACGACAGTCAGTGTTCACCATCCTCTTCACTACCTTCTTGGTCTCATTGTGTTGCTGCTTGTGTCCTTCCTGTAATCGAGCTGATTGAGTGCTTACCATCTGGTTCTTTAGCTTGCATCTTTCTTTTATAACTTTCCATGAGTTTGGTTTGATCCATTCTTTTGATCGTTTCTTTTCTCTGTAGCCAAGGCATTCCTCTGCGCTCTCCTCTGCTGGCAGACAATCTTGATGTTATAGACTGTATTAATGTTGCCTGCATTTATTTCTGTGCTTAGATCCTGTAGTGCTTGGAACCTCTTCCTCATTTGTGTAATGAAGATGTGTTTTGTGTGTGGGTCCTGCAGCTTCTGAATGTTGAATTTTTGTTCAGTGTGTATTTTGTGTCTTCCGGAGCTTGAGTCTCACCACTGCTGGTACCACTTGGTGGTCACTTCCAACGTCGGCCGCTCTCTTTACTTTGATATCCAGCAGTGACCTTCTCCACATTCTGTTGATAAGTAGATGGTCGATCTGGTTCTTGTCTCTGTCATTGGGCAAGTACCAAGTCAGCTTGTGGATGTCACAGTGTGGGAACAGAGTGTCTCCAACACCCAGGTTGTTGGTGTTGCAAAACGCTATCAGCTTTTCTCCATTCTCATTCATCGTCCAACATCCATGTGTTGACTTGACTTCTGCCTCTTAGGGGATTAGCCATTCCCTGCAAATAAATCGTCAAAATTCATAACACAAATGGCAGCTGTGGCTGTCAATAGGCATAGAGCGCTGCGCATGCTGTGGCAGGTTTGTGCGGCATTTGGCATTTTTGACTTAAAAATGGTTCATGTAGATGAACATTTTGGGACAACTGATTCTTGTGTCCAGGTGGGACCACTCTAAGGACCACAGGAGTCAAAACAGAAGAAGTGAAGGCAGTTGAGATAAAGGCAGAACCCATGCAGACCTTATCAGAGGAGGAATGTGAGTAGCATTTGACTCAACAGTGGCAGAATCCTTCACCTGCTTAGACAGCATCTCCCCTGCCCCCCCCC
>SMGT01006632.1:595588-630785 GCA_004794575.1 Lanistes nyassanus
GGGGGGGGGGAATTGTAACTGAGAGGGATGTTGGGCCTTAAATGTTTGAAAACTGGTTTACCTTCAGCAGCAGTCATACGCCTTTTTTTCTTTCACTTTTGTTTAAACCAGTGATTCACCAAAAGCTGCAGAACCGAAAAAAGAAAAGAAAGAAGAAAACACAAGGTAAGAACCTGTACCATGGCCGCTGGCAGAATTTACCTTATCACCAGATGCAAATCCCCAGCATTTGAATGATCTCCATTCTGTTATCAAGATACAAGAATTTGTACATTGAAATTCTCAGCTGTTAGCACAGAGGTCAGAATTGGGATTTATGGATATCTCTGAAACATAACCTCTTAACGCTAATCTATAGCCAAAAATTGAGGTTTGACTTCTCTGTGTGTTGGCATGTGTTTGCTTGTATCTCTCGAAGTTTAAGGGAAAGGAATTGATTGCTCAAAATGGGGGGTTTCTTGTCTTGACATGCCATTCATAAGAAAAGTTGTACTGGTTGGACTGAGGTTTTGCTTAAACAACAATGGTGCACTTACATGTTTGTGGACATCAGTTGTGAGGCTCACCACTTCCCTTTCACTTTTAAATGGGCCTTTCAGGTATGTAAAAATTGAGTAAGGACAGTTTGTAATGCAGAGTTTCTTGTCACAATACTGTACCATGACCCAAAGTGCTAAAATCTCATTTGGCGACCCCTAACCGCATCTTAAAAACAGCAAGGTAACCCTGGTAAGGCGCCTCCACCCATGCGTACACCCCTTGCCATTTGTGTGCACAGCTCACTGATGAGGTCAATCTGACTTTCTCTTGCGCTGCTGGGCCGGTCGGACCTGTTTTTCACCTGTCGGTTTCACGTCCCTACCTTCCCTCAGCATGCCTTTGGCCTGGCAGTAGCTACGCCCTTTCTGCTCTATGCTACGTCATAAAGGAAAGTGAGACTTGGTGTTCTCTCCTTGTTGCTCTGTCTTTACGTAACTCTGTTTTGTTAGACAGTTGTTTGACTTAGTTTAGTCTGCTTCGACCTAGCCGGCTAACAGTTACTACACAGGGAGTTATACATCGGTGGAGTTTTTTCCCCAGTGTGTTTACCTTTACTCACAGTGCTTACAGCACCTTTGTGATGCGGGCAGGGTTCAGTCTGCTTTGGGAGCTTGCTCCCTTTCCTCTGGCACGTCCTTCCCTGCTCTCTCTGCCTTCATGGCAGACGTGAGCGGGTGGCTCTGGACTTGGTGGTGGCCACCATACTGCAGTCAGCTGCAATGGAGCGGGTTTCCCACCCATTCCAGCCTGGTTTTACTGCTGTATTTCACAGTCGTGCATGCGACTGGTGGGTCCCACCTTATGTTGGGCCTTTAGCCCCTCTGAACTTGCTCTTCGCTGGAAGAAGACGCTCTCCCAGTCTCGAGCATTTCTTTCTCTCCTTGACACCTTGGGTGTTTCCATGGTGTCTCAGGTGTTTCTGTGCTCTTCAGCACAAACGTGGGCTTCACTTCGTACATACCGGGTAGACTGGGTGCTTCTCGCAGCAGAAGCTAGCCTGTGACACTTGCACATGCAGGTGTCCGTGTCGCAGGCGTGTCTGCTGGATTTCCCTGAATCTCTGCAAGTCGCCAGTGGCCCTGCATTGGTTTCAACACCACATGCTTCGACCTCGGTTCCAGCCATAGACCTTTGGCCTGGCTGTCTGGAGGTTTTCTGCATCATGTCGCTTCTCACACTTGGTCAGAATTGGAGGCGAACTTACCCTTCATCCTTGGGTATTGTGTACAGTTCCCTTCTCCCCATTGTGCTGCCCACAGCACACAGGGACAGTAGACCTCTCCGACTCCCTATTGGTCTTGGCAGACGGTCCTCTTCTCAGTCTCAGCTGCGTGGGTGTGCAGGTATCAGCCCTCGTCACCCTTCGCCGCGTTGTGACACAGGAAGTGTGGTAGCCAGTCCTTGTAGGTTTAAGGGGACCATGCCTCCACCTTCTGGTCTCCCACTGGAAGTTTCACAACTTCCCGTTGCAAGTCACTGGCAAACCCTTTCCGTTCATCCCATGCTCATGAGCTTTGCTCCTTTGACGTATTGGTTTTTCCGGTGAGGGCGGCGTTCATCTAGTGGCAGAGAACGCAAGTTTCGTCTCTCCTCCCTTTGAGGTCGGCATGCAGCTTCTTTCGCTGCCCTGACTTGCAGTGGTTTTTGCAAAGCCAGGAGTGGCGTTTGGCCATCTCGTCTGTGCAGCCCACGCTGCTGGGAGGAAGACGGGCGTCCACCATGCGTGCATTGGCTCTTGGTCTCTTTTCTGGCCATCGTTATGGTCATGTTCAGAGTCCTTGTGACTGGTCCCTGACAGTCGCACTCTTCCCCTGGTCCACGCTCTTGCCTTCTTCCACTCCGGACTTTTCAGCAGTCCGGACTGAGCTTGGGTGCATACAGGCTCTGAGACATCTTTCTGCAGTCAGGCAGACTGCAAGATATTCGATCTATTTTTCTTTCACTGTCTCATCTTTTGTGCAGCTTGCTTCCTCCATGCCGTCTACGAAAGGAGAAGGGGTGTCAGAGCTCTCCCAGCGTTGGCTACTGCCTGCTTAGGAGGGCCAGACGTGGACCTAAGCATTTGCTTCTTAGGTGCCCAGGCTCCTAGAAGTTGTGCGGGTCGCCTACTGCCGCTCAGAAGATCCTTCTTTCCTTTGGATCTTTTTGCCGCGGGGAGGACGGCATTTGTGGTGGCGACTTCTTTCGTCACCCATCGCCTCTGGTCAGTTCCGTCCTCCTAACACTGGTAAGTTTTTGTGGTGGTATCAACCACCTCCTTTTTGTGCTACTCAGCACTTTATGTCATGGTACAGTATTCTGACAAGAAAATGCAAATTTCTTATCTAAATTTGTGTTTCTTTAACAATACTTACCATGACCCATCAAAGACCCACCCTCCTACCCGCTGATGGGTTTTCTGGCATGAGAAGGTCAGATTTGACCTAGTCAGTGAGCTGTGTGCACAAATGGCAAGGGGTGTGCGCATGCGTGGAGGGGCCTTACCAGGGTTACCTTGGTGGGTTATTTTTGTTTTTAAGGTGCGGTTAGGGATCGCTGAGATTTTAGCACTTTGGGTCATGGTAAGTATTGTTAAAGAAACACAAATTTAGATAAGAAATTTGCATTTTTGTCTTACATGACAAGTTATGGCACAAAAGCCTTGATATGTCCATGCAGTGACAAGAAGGATGAGACGGTGAATGCCAGTCGCGTGCTCAAAGGCGTAATGCGTGTGGGAGTCTTAGCCAAGGGTCTGCTTCTACATGGAGATCTTAATGTGAACTTGGTGGTGCTGTGCTCAGAAAAACCAACACGAACTTTGCTGGAACGTATTGCCGATAACTTGCCCAAGCAACTGGCTGTAAGTAGTACAGTGGTTTCAAATCTAGTTTTACTGCACGAAAATCTATCGATAGGCTTATTGGGAAGTAACTATAATAGAAATCGGTCTTCCAGGAAAGTAATGACCAAGAATTGCTTCTTTCTAGGATGACTTTGTGACTTGCATTTTGCATTTGACCATTTCAGACCAATAAAGACAGAACATTTCTCATTATTCTCTGCCTTTTAAACTTTTCAGACCGTTACGGAAGACAAATATGATGTAAGGCGATGTGTTGAAGAAGCTGCCATAATTGTGACATCAGAAGTGGAGCCCACTGCTTCTTGCACGATAACTCTGACATCCCCTGTCATGCGGGACACCAACTTGCCAGAAGGAGGTAACCTTCACACTGTGTAACAGCTTATCCACACTCCTGCTCGTGATGTTATGCTTATAGCAGTTAAGCCACAACTTTCAAGCCTTTTGATTTTGTATGATGTTTTGGCATAAGCTCACAGATCCCAAGCTCTGCTTTTTTTAGCCCCTGCAGCCTGTGGAATGATTATCCTACTTTTTTTAGTTTTTTTATGTAACATATAGATTATTAGCCAGGTTTGCCATATATTCTTGCCAGGCTGGAGAACTGTCCGTGGATCCACGGATTTCCGAGAATTGCAATCGGTGCTCCACGGATTTAAAAAATTGTTCCGAAGAAAACAAAAATCCGAGTCTCCGACTAATCCAAAGACCGATCCGTGTTTTTCCGCAGCATTCATGTAACGCGTTCAGTTTGAATGCCGCCCGCAGTACTGGAATGACTCAGCTACATGTGTGAGTGGCATAACTTTTGCGTGCGCAATCAATTCTGAATGCCATTGTGAAACTGCCACCATTTTCAACCCGCTCTGTTCCAATCAACCATTCTCTTTTTGTTTTTGTCGGGTTTCTTTGACGACAATGTCGTGCGAATCACTGATAATCGATCGTGGTGATCCCTCCCGAGAAGTGGGAATGGACCGAGAAAATGGTGTCAGTGGATGGCTTGGAGCACAGAGTGTCAGCGTGCTTCAGAAAAGTTGACAAACCGGGGATTGCACGCTGCCTGCTTTACAACAAAGAACTGGTTTTTGCTAACCGCACTTTGACAGCCCTTGTGGACCACATGGGATCCAAGAGGCATGTACATGTAGATGCAACCAAAGCGTCCAGTAGTGTTAAAGCCTGTAAAAGCATACATAGGGTTCGGTCAAACTTAAAAAAAAAACTCTCCACCATTCCTGACATTTCGCTTTCCATTTTGCGCTGAGTACAATAGGTATGCACACCTACTTATCATTTACTTCATGGCTGGAAAACACAAACCCACTCTGCAGAGAAACAAACTTACTGATTGTTCACAAAGCCAAAGGTTTAGAATCAAAACCTGTATTAGTGGCATGGTATTTGTGGGTTGTTTTCGTTTTCAGTACAGTAAGATTTTTGTGTATTAGTAAAAGGGATTCCCCCTGGACTTGACCCAGGGGCCTAATTGCATAATTTTCCCATTTTCAAATAGGTGGGGGGAGGGGGAGAGGTCACTTTGGTGCTTTTGGTATTTTCGATATGATTCTTGTAATGTTATAATTGTATGTAGTCTTGTTAAAAATGACAAATTTATGATACTGGTTAATGAGATTCTTTGGTAGAAAGAGCATTCATTTGGAATAATTTCTTTAAAACTACCCATAAACATTCAGAACGCAGTAATGCTTTTATTATTCGTATTACGTATAACAGTGACTTGACATGCACATTGAAGCCTTCAGATAGCAGTAATCAGAGTCAGTGGCTTGACATGGAAATTGATCCTTCACTTAAAACTGCCTTGGTTGCCTTGTTCTGCTGATCTGACCTGTGAATATTATTAGCAGGGATTACTTTTTCACTTTTCAGATAGTATCTGTAGGCTGTGAGTGCATCTTACCTTTGTTAACCAATGAGAGGGATTTTTTCTTCTGAAAAGGTGTTTGTAGGTTGTGGCTTAATGTGCTGTATGCATTCCTGACACATCAAACCCCCTTACTCCTTGCATTTAAGCTTATCTCACTGTAGAGTGGTCATGTTCAGTTACGGTAACTGTAATTTACTAAAGGCTTTCTTGCATATGCTTTCTAAGCATGATCATTCTACATGCAAATTTCTGATTGTCCATGGAGTCAGGTGGTGGGGGCGAAGAAAGAATTACAAGAAATAAAGGCCCACCAACCAAAACAAACCTGCTGCATATTTGAAGAAGGCTTGCTGGTCATCCATGTTCAACTACTGTAGCATAGAACAAGAAAATTCTTTCAGAATAATTTTTGTTGAATTTTCCAGGTGATGTTAAGATGTGAATCTCAGTATGTTTTATTCTAACATGTATGCTGTGCCAAGCCTTCTAGATACCTACAGGTTGTTTGCGGCTAGAGGGATTGAAGAAGAGAAGGAAGGATTTTTGACCATGGAGGTGTATGCTAAAGTGGTGCATGAGCAAAAAGGCTTGAAATCAGTTTCTCTCGTGCTGATGTTTAGTTTTTCTCTGTTAATCTGTTGAGACTTATCGTATTCACAAGGGTGGATGTAGGTCTTTTTACTGCAGGTGAAGTTGTGTAGTTGTATTGCTCAAAACATCTTTTGCCAGGCATTTTTAAGTGATCTAGCTAAAGGCATTTACTTCCTAATTGTGAGGCTTCGTGTGGAAACAATGAAATACTACAATGGTTGCAGTTTACTGCAGTGTGTTAACGGTGCATGAAACTCACAGCAAGGTCACACTGCAATAAAGGTAAAAGTTTCGCCTGTATGCAGTGGAGAGGCAGTACTTCGGAAGAACATTTTTCTTTCACAGAGCTGTGTCCCATTCTCCACCTAATAAAAAAGAAATTATAAAAAATGCATCGGTTGCATCATGAAGTTTAGCTTATGGTTTTAGAACTTTCGATCTGAACTGTTAGTTGTACAAAGATTCAGATCATGGGAGAGATTGATCCTTTAAAGCCTTTGTCCTTGCATCTGCTTTGCGATGTCTGTGCCCAAAAGCACACTGTGCACAACTGTGCATGCCTGTGTGTATGTCACCTTCGCGTGGCATGGGTCAGACCCCTCCACATGGTCAAACACCCATTCCACGCAGCCGCACTGAGACGAAACTCTGCGCACCATTGTTATAGAGACCATAAGCGTGAAAGACCCGCCGGATGTTCTGGATAGGCAGAAATGCCTGGCTGCTCTAGCTGCCCTCCGACATGCTAAATGGTTCCAGGTTTGACACTTTTCTTCCTACTTTTCAGCCTTATGGTACATTTTTTCCTTGTTGTTTTCATGTCAAACGTGCCTTGTTTTATTGCTCCTGTGTGTGACCATAAACTCGTCTCACGGTGCAAGCACACAGAATTTGAGACATTCAGGCAGAGATCGTAAGAGAACTAATAATATCTGGTAGCCAAACAGTTTGAAAAACTGAAAGTGTTGTGGTGGTTTTGGTATTCCAGACTGAGTCTTGGGAAGGAGACTAGCTGATTCTGTACCACTGCTCCTGTCCCAGTGTGCCATCAGAGATCAAACTTTTCAGAGAAAGAGAAAACCAAAATGGAGTGAAAGCAAATGATGGATGAAAACAAAACTGTGTGATTGGGCAAAAACATAGTGTATGTGTGGGTGTCGGTGTGATGAAAACAGAACTGTATGATTGGCCAATAACATAGTGTATGTGTGGGTGTCGGTGTGATGAAAACAAAACTGTATGATTGGCCAATAACATAGTGTATGTGTGGGTGTCTGTGTGATGAAAACAAAACTGTGTGATTGGGCAAAAACATAGTGTATGTGTGGGTGTCGGTGTGATGAAAACAAAACTGTATGATTGGCCAATAACATAGTGTATGTGTGGGTGTCTGTGTGCATGTATGCATGAGTTGTGGGTTGCTTCAGGCTGAGATCTTCAGGGTGTTTCTTGTCCATTTCATCAGTAGCACTAGCAGATACCTCCTTTGTATAACCCGGACTGAATCTGGTTGGTTTGTGTGTTTTGTGTGCTTGTGTGAATATCCAACTGTATATCTATGACTTGATTAGGTTTTTACATGATAAATTCTTGACTGCAGTTGACAGATATTAAACTGTCAGTACCCATCTACTGGATAAAGTGAAAGCTTCTCAGTGTGCTAGATACATATTTTGAAAACTCCTTAGGATTTCCAGAAGTCTGCATGCAGATCGCAGTCTTGTATCTTTCTGTTTTGAGGGTAAAAAAGAAATAACACATCCAGAACATTAAAAGTACATCAGAACGTCTGTAATCGCTAGAATGAAACTTCTAAAGAGTCGGAATGTGAAGAATCCTTGCCTAAAGTGGCTGTTTCATCCATCTTTGCTGTTACTAAAACAGAATTTTTAAAAAGCGTAGGTCTCAAGATTACCATTGATACAATTGTTTTGATGGTGTGCTTGGTCAGACAAAAGGAAAGACGATAACTCAAGGTTGAACATGAGGCTGGAAAGTGATGTCTGTAGATGTGGTGGAGGTGGTGTGACCTGTCTTTACGTCAGCACTTGAACACACTAGACAGCTGAACACAGCAGACCAAGCTAAAGCAAACTTCAGGGCAAGAAAATAGTGAAAATGTGGGCAAAAATGGCCTTTAGGAGGACTCAGATCAGTTTTCTGGGTGGTGGGGAGCTTCAGACAAGTACCAGACACAGCCTCTGTGAAAGAGGTTATGTGTGGATGACCTTCCATATTCATGGGTGCAACTTCTTCCGTCGTGTAACAGAAATTGTTTTTTGATTTTTGACCAAAAGCCAAATTCATTTTGTGGAAATGGGATTGGTTAGGTCACAATTTCGAAGCAGTCGTTGATGTAGGAAAGAAAAATTCAAAGGAAGCATACTGTTTGGTATGTGAGATTTCCCTGCCTTTTTTTTTCATGTATGAAGCTCTGTGATGAATCACTTTTTTTCATGACAATGATAAGCAAGATTTCTGTTCAAGAAAAGACACAAAATCACTTTAAAAAAGGTCCTGAAATTTGTTTTCACCCAGGGACTTTGCTCCTCCTTGGTTCACTCCCCACCAGGGTGTTGCCCCTGGACCCTGGCCTTTACAGGAAATTTCCCTTTCCCTCATTCTCATCTCTAGCTGTAGAGAGAGAAAGAGGGTGTGTGCATGTGTGCTCACACGTTTGCATGCATGCAGGTGACATTTTCTTATTATTGTCCTTCCTAGTAACTAAATGATGGAGTGGGTTAAGAACACGCTTTTTGCCTGCACCGTTGTGATTGTTATGCCACTGAAAACACAATTCACACAGTTTCTTAATAATCTTATGCAAAAGCTACACATTTTCGTAACTAAATAGCAAGATTATTCTCATGATTTCTGGTACAAACACTTGCCACTATCAAACAATTTTCAAGAATTAATAGTTTCTTTAAATTAAGATACAAAAAAAAAGCATATTAATTTAGATTTAAATTAAGCAGTTTTTAAAATGATGTTTTAGTGCAGTTAGCTGTCAGGAGAGGGTCCCCAGTTCTCAAAAAATGCATTTGTTTTTGGGTGGTTTTGGCACCCCCCCCAACCTCCCCAGCAGAGTTGCCCCTGCACCTCACCAGGCCTAGATGGCTCCTGGACCATGGCCTAGTACACCCAAATCACTTTTTAGAATGGTAGGCCCTGTTATTTAGTGAGCAAGTGCCATGTTTGCAGCTCCCAGTTTTTGTTGCCAGAAAGTGTTGGTCTAAAACTGCATACTGCATTGTGTTAGAGTAATAGACATTGTTTGTAGCATGGACAGAGATGGCTGTTTTTGAAAACACCGAACTGCCAGAAAAGGGATCAAATACATGCTAACTTCAGCCAGTGTGCCCTATTCCCATTTTTAAATTTTTTCTCAGTTGCACCCATGCATATTGCTTAAAAAAACTTTTAGTGTCAGCCTGAAAAGAGCACCAACATGCTTAATGAGAAAAACCTAGAATACCGTTGATAAATGCTGCCCTTTTTTGTAGCAGTTGATTTGATGTCAATAGAAAGGATGGTCCCTTTGGACTGTGTCTTGGTTTTGATTTGAAGACGGTCACCATCTTAGTACGCTCGAACCACCTCCCCGTCCGTAACAACAGTGTTTACCCCTGCAGCCAGGACTGTGGCAGCGGGAAAGTGATGAGAGGATGAGAAGGAGGTTCTGTGATAAATGTCTGTTGTTTTTCTTTAAAACAGATGAGGTAGGAAATTAATGAGCTTAAAACTTCTCCTCTCCCCACTTGCCCTCTGTACTGTCTTGACTCCATAATCCTGATGTTTCAGTGTGTACCCGTGAAGCCTGTTGTGCCATGTGTGACATGCAGACTTGGGTTTTCCCACATCATACTTTCCACATTCCCCCACCCCTAAAGTACCTGCAGGAATCTTGCTTCATTAATGTGTTAATTGACTGGGATAGCCTTAGTGCATTCACGGTGCACATTGCTGCACATTAGGGAGTACTGGAGACAAGACAGTGATTGCCCATGCAGAACTGCAGAAGCATGCACAGAATGATAAATGAAGATTTCTATGTTGATGGCATGACTTTGGCAGGCTAGAGCAACAGGACTTCCATCATGTGTCATCATCATTCGCATTCTGAGGGACCTGTGCCAGCGAGTGCCCACCTGGTCACATCTCAACGAATGGGTAGGTGAAGGAAGAGTCCAGTAGAATCTGTATCATAGAACATTCCTAAAAGTAAAATAACTATTTGCAGCTTGTTTCCGAAGATGCTGATCACTGTCTCCCACTCCAATGTTCACAATTGGTCTGTTGCTCGTCAGCCGATGTATTTCCTTGCAGACCATTATTAAAAATGCCACGTTGCCTAGTTGCATGGAAATGTATTTCCAGAGCGCCTGACTGTGGTAATGTTTATGTGCTGCGTTGTACCTACAGGCCATGGAGCTGCTGGTGGAAAAGTGTGTGAGCAGCGGGGGTCCAAACATGAGCCCAGGAGATGCTTTGCGTCGGGTCTTTGAGTGCATTGCTTCAGGCATCTTGTTGCCAGGTATGCAGTAAGCAGTTCAGGCTTGCCAGTTTTAATGAGAAGAAGAAATAGTTGTGAGGCGACAGACAAAAGAAAGTCAACTTTTCAGAGCATTGCTTGTTCTTCAGACAGACAACATACAAAAAACACTAGAAATGCACCAGCAAAAAAGGTAAAGAAAGACAAAAAGACAAACGGCAATGTAGGAGGAAGGCTATGCCAGATAGTTTCAGGCAAGTAAAATGCGGGACAGAAAAAAGGGATCTGTGATGGGATAAGGAAGGTTTTATACAAATAAAGACAAAAAACGATACATAGTAATGGTGATTGTGGATAAAGGCGTTAATGCCAGTTTTGACATGCCGAGTGGTCCTTGTGGCGTTACATTAATATTGTCAAGTATTTTTCATGAAACTAAAGATGTCTAGTGAGCCAAAAAATCTTAAAGATTGTCAGTCTTCATTGTGCTAAAAGCAGAATATTTAATGGCTATCAGCAGCCAAAGGAATGATGGAGATAAATTCCAGCAGCCTAGATTACTGCTTGAGTGACTTCTTGAGGTGGGGAAGCAGCCGGGTTATTAGAGTGTGAGCCTCCAGAACCACAGGCTGGTTTGAAATCCATGCACCACACACACGCACGCACGCGTGCACACAAGTTTTCCCAGCTGCTAATGGGTACCTGACCCCATGGCGTAGAGAAGGTTGGGCAATGAAAAGAGGGAGATGAGCACTGCCCTCACAGTGCTGGCCCACAGAAAATTAGGGGTCTTAAACACCTTACTCTGCTACAACCTACAAAAAAGGTCATGGAACATTCTTTTACCTTTACCTTGAGGTAACTCCTTTATTGTGTTACTGCAGAGCCTGGACCAAGAAGTTTCGGAAGTTTGCACTTTTACATCAATTAACAAGCTGACGTGACTTCAGATTGTACATCTGTTACTTTCTGTTTGTATTACAGGTGGACCAGGCTTATATGATCCATGTGAGAAAGAACCTACTGATGCTTTGGCATCGCTGACCAATCAGATGAGGGAAGATCTCACAGCATCAGCACAGGCAAGTGTCTATGCTTCCACAGATTTGATTGATGCATTGTGTTTATTGGTATAGCTGTGTGTGTGCATGTGCGGTTGGGGGTTGTTCAGCAATAGCACACAGCGCAGTCCAAGGTTAGAGAACAAGGGACTGAGGTCTGCCATTGTTGTGGACTTCTGTCGATTTTGTCCCTGTCTGTGGACACAAAACATTCCTGTCTGTAGGTACAAAATAGTAAATTGTAACATACTACAGAGTTAACGTCTGGAGGGCACTTGTAAGAAGAATCAGTAGATAATAATTCAGAGTGGATTGCATCTTGTTGCAGCATGCGCTGCGTCTGCTGGCCTTCAGGCAGATCCACAAGGTTCTAGGCATGGAGCCTCTGCCCCCACCACGCTTTCAGCGCCAGCGGTTTAACAACCCACGAAAACGACGTCTCACAAGCAGTGAGGGACCAGATGGTAAGCATTAGCAGATCCTTGTTTTTCTTGGGTTAGCCATGAGACCGTACTTCTTGATAAATTAAAAACTCATGTGAGTGCAGTAGCACACAGCCTATCTTATAATAAATCAAACATTTATTATCAGATAGGGATCTCCAAAATTTGAACATAAATCTTTCCTGTTGATGAGATACTAGTGGTTAAGCATCATTAGTCTCGCCTGGCGGGGAAAGGTCAGAATTGTGAAACATTGGCATTTTATTAACTTATCCATGATGTGTAAAGGCTCCACCATATCTAATTTTTGAAGGCTTAGAAATTATTCCTTTAAATTTTGGAAGAGAAGATCTCTAAGGTGGCAAAAACATGAAAATGGTAAATTTAAACATGCATATTTGGGCATATTTAGGGGGATAGTTAAATAGATAATAACAGGGTTTGTGCAGGTCCTGGAATCTTGAAACTCCTGAAAATTTTAGTGGTATTCCAGGGTTCTTGAAACTCCTTGAAATTCAGAAAGTATTCTTTTAGTCCTGGAAAACTCCAGTTAGAATCCAGCAGCAGTGATGTAACTAAATCTGATATCCACAGAATGCGCCTCACATAATGTTGTGTAATGCCATTTTGAAACCTAAGGGTGCATGCAAAAGCCATGTTTCTCTAAACCAACTTTGATTTATGTTTAAAGAGAACCTCATAAACGGGAATGCCCAAGCTACACATTTTAAACAGTTTCCTCCCTATAACCATTTTATTGGCAGAACCAGGAATCCTTGCAACTCGTCACTTAATAGTAAGCGACTGGCTCCCCATGGTTGCAAGATGCATCGGTTAATAGTACACGACTGGCACTTAATGGGTTAAGGTGTTCACTTCTGAGGCAGGAGGTCAATAGATTATACCCCAGCCAAGTCTTAAAATGACAATCTACTAGCTTGGCTAGGAAACGGTACTAGGACTGGTTGGTCCCCATGTCAGTATTATGAAAATGGGTGGAACTAAACTCTGTATTGCAACAGCAGTGTCAAGTGTGGCAACTTGTAAATTGTCTGAGCAACACCATCCTGATATGCATCTAGTTTGAGGGGATGTTAAGCAGCAACCAACTTCTCTTATCCCATCTATCCACACAGCCTTTGCTAAAACTAGCCTTATAGGCAGATTGCTTTAGATAAAATATGGTCAGTGTCGACTGTTCCTCATTGTACCTTTGTGCAATGCAGAGAAGAAAATATGGGAAGTCTTCACTTTTCGTTAGCGTAACTTGGCTTTATTCAGGTGTAGAGTGTTTGTCAGCGGGCCTTGTCTTTGTGCAGGTGTAGAGTGTTTGTCAGTGGGCCTTGTCTTTGTGCAGGTGTAGAGTGTTTGTCACTGGGCCTTGTCTTTGTGCAGGTGTAGAGTTTTTGTCAGCGGGCCTTGTCTTTGTGCAGGTGTAGAGTGTTTGTCAGCGGGCCTTGTCTTTGTGCAGGTGTAGAGTGTTTGTCAGCGGGCCTTGTCTTTGTGCAGGTGTAGAGTGTTTGTCAGCGGGCTTGTCTTTGTGCAGGTGTAGAGTGTTTGTCAGCGGGCCTTGTCTTTGTGCAGGTGTAGAGTGTTTGTCAGCGGGGCTTGTCTTTGTGCAGGTGTAGAGTGTTTGTCAGCGGGCCTTGTCTTTGTGCAGGTGTAGAGAAGAAGGAGAAGAAGGAAGGCGAAGACTCAAGTGACGCTACAAACCAGAAGTAGCAGCAGGGAACATCTGCCAGTCAGCCACTTGCCTGCATGGTGGTGGTGAAAAACTGTGCTGACATTTGCTTGTGTTGTCTTTCCCCCGTGGTTGCTGTTGCTACTTCTTTAACAACGCTATCATTGTTCATTTTTCATGTTATCCACTGGGTTGTAAGTTTTAGGAATGCGGACGTTTGATTACTCTGAGAAAATTATTTTGTGTACATGAAAGGGCATTGAGTGCTGGTCGAAAGAAAGATGGGGGCAGGTTTTGCTGTTCGGTGGAGAGAGATGCATGTGCATCTTGTCATAGTGTGCGCACTGAACAAAGTATGACTGCACAAGTTCAAAGCCAGGAGGTACACAGGAAGCTCACTGTGCTGAGTTCTCAAAGTGTTGCTGCCTCTTAGGAAGCTATTGTATATATTGTTCAGAATTCTCACCCATTTGTCACACAGCAAGTTCTCTTTTGGGGGAGGGGGCGGGGGGTTCGGAGTGATTTAAACAGTCTGTTTACCCCCATGAACACATGGGGAAATCTCATCATCCCAAGGGACTAATAAATTTTGAAATAAAAAAAAAATCTTGTAATATTTGTCACTGAAAAGTTTTAAGCATGTCAGTTTTTTAATAAATCAGTTGGTAACTCTTGCAGAGTATTGCTTGTTCATTCTTTTGTATCATTTGTGTGCAGATACTTTTGAATGGTAGACTGTTTTGAGATGATTCAGTAATTTTAGTTGCTATATAACAACACTACCGATAAAATGTAGGCAGCAAGCGATGACCAGCACAAAGTTCCATTGTGTCCCACATTCAGTTGATAACAAGTGATGACTCGAACATTGTGAACCTTGTAGTTACACCATCACCGACTGCAAGCACGTTAGCCATGCTTACCTGTTGAGCATCAGCTTTCTGTGCATTTTACTACAGCTCTTTCAGCCACGATGCCATACACCGTCTCCTGGGTATGCTTCCTGCTATTTTAAATCTTAATCTGAATGACATGGTAGCCAGCACTGCCTTTCTCTAGAGATAGCGGATAAGAATTATGTAGTTTTCCATTTTGTTTCCATGGGTTGTGTAATGTTTGGTTGAGAGCTATTAAAAGCTTTGGTACTTAACTCTGCTGGGTTTTTTTCTTCAGAAAATGACGTGAGATGATGTGAAAAATGTGGTTGCCACCCTTTTTAGATGGCTCAGGATTTTCACCCTTGTGCACCCTACATCCTTCTGGCTCAGACCTGAAAACTCCTACGCTTTTGGTGTCGCAAACTATACTTCTCATGAAACCTTTTGTTTTTAATTTCGTTTTTTATTTTTTAACATGATTTTAATAAGTGTGGTTTAGCAACATCAAGAGCTACTGTACCAGTAGCAGTCTCCTGTTAGCAGTAGTCTGGTTGGCAACATTGGTCCACTAACTTTACCCATCAGAAATAGTAAAACAGTTTGCTTTTTTAGGGTGGGGGGGTAAAATGTTGAAGTTTGGAGTAAGCCCCTGACATTTCCCCCCCCCCCCTCCGCCAACACATACAAAATAGGATCTGCAGACATACAGCAGTCACCAAAAGCCAAGCTGCTGACACCAGCATCCTGAAATAGCAGCACTGCAATGGAAGGTAGACCAAGGTCTTATTTTCGTTGATGAATCTTTTCCTGCTGACTAGCATTCTGTGGTAATGTAGGTCCCAGTGATCTGACAGTAGCTTGGCCTATCGCAGTCCAGTGCATCTTTTCCAGGCAATGCATATGGTTTATCAAGATGGAAAATAGACGTATAAAACTATGGAGAGGGATCATAACATTCTTTAATGAAAATAAAATACATGGGTTACACATGGTTTCTAGAAGAATTTAACTGCTGTACTAATGATAATGACAGCTTACATCAAAATATTTCCAGGCTGCCTGCAGTGCTATAAAGTTCTAAAATGTTACAAATCCATTTCAATGATTTGAGGGAGTATGATAGCGAGATTGCCTAAGGGATTTTTTTTTGGTGGTGTGTGTGTATCGTGGTCTTTCTCCCACTCCTAAATCCTTGAGTCTACCAGCAGCGAGGTAAATGATCATTTTACTTGCCTACATTGCAGACATTGAAAGCAAAAATTGTACGGATAATGTTATCAATAAACATTTATAGGTTTGAGTCAATCATCTAACAATTACAGGGCATTAATCGGGCTTAAATGCGGACTGTGTTGGGATACGCAGTTGGAGTAATGGAGAGAAAGTGGTTACCTGCTACGCGTACAAGACTAGAGCCTAGTTTATCTCGACATAAAGATGCATCTAGGCAGGAATAAACAGTTTGCCAAGATACATGATTCATTCCAATGCGTGTTTGGATAATTTCAACCACGGATATCACAGGAAATAAGTTGCCACTTGGTGCACCATGCCTACAACAGGTCTTGCAGTCTGCACTGCAACCGAACAGCTTTTGCTTGACAATAGCAGTGGAAAGAGGCAACCTTACCATTGAAAAGGATTTCATTTGCACAATCAGGGCTACAAATTAAAGGTGTGTTGGCATGTGATGATGAGAGTAAACACTGAGGATTACCAAAGGCAAATGTGTTCGGGGTTATCAATCATTACTACTGATAACTCCAACAAAGGTACTGGCAACGCTCAAACATAGCTGTATGCAGACGTGTGTGCCCAAGGGAGCTTACCGTACCCAAACACGTTACAAAGAGAGGGCCGAAAGAAAGGAACTTGGCAGATCCTCTAAAAAAGATCTGCCATCCCTTTCTTTATAACGGCGCTATTCTTCACACAGCTAACCCTCGGTGCACAAAGTGTGCACACAGAGAAAACAAGTTAATGAAGTCAGCCCGCTCACTAAGCGTGAACGGACAACTAGGATTCAACGACGAACACAACATAGGACAAATACATGAAATCCCCAAGGTGCAAATTATAATTAATCATTACTACTATGAAATGTGATCCTAACAATCAGCTTTGAAAGACTTTGTGACATCTTATAGTTTGTCCAATGTCCTGAAGCAGGCTTGGTTTGAAGAACATAAAGTGGTGCTGGGTGTGGGGAGAATGAGGGAGGAGATGGAATGGAACAGTCTGTTCTAATCCAAATTTGCATATATTTGATCGTTATCAGGATTCACCGAGTCTGGTCTGGCTTCTGATTTTCTCTTTCTTGCTTCCAGTTTTTTCCTCAGCTCCTCCTGCACGCCATTGTTGGGGAACATGCTGAGTGCTGGCTGGATGGGGCCGCCCTGACCTGACACATACATCAAATCATAAACCTCCTCCTCCTCCTCTACCAAAGCAGTGTAATACACATCAATGTCTGCTCCACCATCTTTTAGCTCTGTATTTGAACTGCTTCCAAGAAAGTCCTCCCCAAGGCAGCTGTCGCTGAGCGAGCTGCTCTCGCTGTCCTCACTACTGCTGCCTGCATCGTCTGGAGGCAGCGGGAGAGGAACAGTGGACCTTTGTGATACCCAGCGCTGGCGGAAACGATGCCATGCGTGTGCCGTTTGACGAAAGGGCAAAGGAAGAGAACTCCGTCGCACTGGCGGGACTTTGGAAGCTGACTGAAGCTCTGTGCTTAAACTGCTAGCGACAACTACATGGATCTCAGCAGGAGGTGGTACAGGGCAGCAAGTAAGAACAGTCAAACATGGCCGGAGTTCGTGCAGTGTAGAACAAATGACATAGGTGAGGCAAGCAGTTACAGAACAAAAGCATCAAACAATTTTGGAAAGAAGTGTTAGATCATTGAGTGCAATGAAATACATTTGCCAACAGTACGCATGTCAAAGAAATTATTAGGGTTGTGCAATTGCAATTACATTATTAAACAATATGTTTCGAAAAATGAATGTGCAGAGAACAACATTGTAGGTGAAAGATGGGCCAACAGGTGTGCAAAGAGTTCAGTACAAGAACAGGCGTGCACGAATCATTAGCAGGTGAAGCGAGCAGCAAGGTTGCAGTGGTCAGGTCGGAGGCAGATTTGTTCCGAAGCAGACGGAGGTGCATACATGAAACAAACAACAAGCAGTTGCAAAAGAAATATGTTTCATCCTAATACTGTTGCTTAATTTCTTGCCACATTCTTTTTCTGTTAGCCCATGTCAACATCACTAAGTAATTATTAGTTTATAACGACATATTTACTGGAGATGAGAAGACGGCAAAACCATGCCATCTGCAAAATATTTCTTAAAATTACACCAACCTTCTGGAGATGGATGCTATTAAAATAGCCTTGTACAAAGTGAGTGACAGCTGATCCATTCAAATATCTCTGGCAAGAACATCTACAACTTTATGGTCGAAAAAACGCGTAACATATGACCTAGATAGGTATACTGTGCTGTCTTCGTTGGCTAACTCTACATCACTTCTTGGCTAGCATTATTTCTTGTGTCTACTGGTTGACGCACAAAGGTGTTTAGATATATTAACTTTTCATGATTATCAGATTTATACGAGTACAACAAGCAGTGCAAAGTATCATGTGAGACGGAACTAGTAGCAGCAGCACAGCAGTATGAGAACAACAGAGGAATACCATTTACACACGGGGAAAACCAGACTGATGGCAGTATAGGCTCATTCACTCCCACCCTCACTTCAAACAGAACTAAAAAACAAAAAAGGAAATCACTAAATTTACATCGTTTGCCTAATGGCTAAAGATTACACAAGCAGCTGCCCTACATGCAACGCAGAAACATAGTCCTGTCTACTTGAGATAGTCACATGGACATGTCTGCCCCTTGTTTCCTATTGGTAGGTCTGGGGAATCCGAACAAGGGATTCAGTGGTTGGATCCAAGAGATGGGAATAAACCTACTCATACGACATGCTCTGCTTGCTGGACACCACCAAAGCTAGCATATAACACAAACCATATAACACAAACCATATAACACAAACATTAACACAAACATTAACAGCCTTTCTGTTGTGCTGCATCTGACATCCCTTTGTGGAGCCATTTGTTGGTGTTAACTCTGTGCTCTTTGATCTTTAAAATTCCCCCTCCAAAATAAATGTGTATATGTGTCATGTGCCAAACCTGTAAAACTGAAATCCCACCAGGACACTGCTGCTAAACATATATCTTACCAGGAGATTATATTATTAATAATACATTGTATGGTTTGCAACATCCACAATATACTGCTGTGTTCTACTTTGACATCTACTGAACAGACTGGTCAGACCATCTGAGGAGACTTGTAATAAAATTTACTGTAAATTTTGCAGTATATCATTCCATGGACTGACTTCATACCCCATAGCACTAACAATGCAGTCAGAAGCAAAAATAAAAATAATAGTGCCAACAATATTCCATGTCTTGCCCACATCCATAACACTAATGCAAGAAAAATAGTCAAAGCAGAGTTTTGCTTCGAAAGTTGACAGCATTGCTGAAAGTGTTAAGTGACAATAAATGGTGCCTGACGACCCATAAGGTGTGACTCATCAAATGCAGTAAAGAAACCCAACTTCACAAAGTACTGTCAGAATTCAAACATTAACTTAGCACTACCTACAAAGACCATTTTCAGATATACTGGGATGACCCAACTATCTTTACGAGTGCAATAGAAGTTTATGCACCCAAAAATGCACTTCAGCCGAGCTTTCAAGTCACACATGCACATTACAGAAAAACTCAGAAATATGTACCGCCCTGAGATTAACAGCATCAAACAGTAGGAAAACTACAAGAGAGAGATCATGTTCAGTTGTCTCTGATTCTTTCTCAGCACTACAGGCGCTTCAAAACCACTCACCTCAAAGAATAGACATAATATGAAATCCTTACATTCTTAAATAGGCTTTATAGCATAGGAAATATCTTTCTCTGGGTGCCTTCTCACATAGGAATTAAAGAAAAAACAAAAGATACATTTGCTAAACTAGCAATAAAAGCTAAACCAACCACAAATATCAAGATGAACATTTCAGCAGAAGAGAGGAAAATAGCCATTAAACTAGCAATAAAGCTGTCGTGGAATGAAAAACATAAAAGGAAGCCAAGGGCACAAGGAGAGAAATAGAAGAATCATCAAGTAGTGAGCTCATATCGTAACAGAGCCAACCAGACCAGAGTAGCAGGAATAAGATTAAACAGTGAATACCATCTGATTCACAGAGATCCAGCAAGGTGTATAGTTGAATGGACAGACTCAGCATTCCACATGTCCACCTAAACAGTCAGGAGAGGGAAGACCAACAAGCCATGCACAACTAGAAAATTGCACTCCATCTAAAATTCTTCCTGAACCCTCCAAAACAACAACAAATAAAAAGAGAGATATGGTAAGTATATAATGGAGCTCCTAATGAAGGAAGTAAATGCTCACCCAGATGTTAGATATATCCAAATGACACAACATGCAAAGGGGTGGTAACGTACTTAACCCACATCCAGCTGACTATAGGAAACACAACTGTAGGGCAGGGCATTGAAATTAAAATCAAAATATATAAAACTAAAGCAGTAAGACATTAAGTAAAACCTGAACAGTAAAGACAAATAGAATTTAGGAAGCAGGTGGCAGTAGCATTGAAAGGGACTCCACCCTACCACAAACGAGGCAATCCACTATCAGCGACAGTGCCGGAAAGACCAGCAAGCTGGGAACCATCACCCAACCACCACCAGTGCAGAACACCACAACTGCAGAACCCCTTCCCACACAGTGCAAAATCAGCGCCAGGTTGAAGCACTTTCCTACCAAATTGAACACCAACAACAACATGAGGTGTGACGAGGGGTGACTGCATTATACCTGTGGAAGTGTCTCCAGTACCTTCATCCAGGGACAGGCCCTTCTGCAGCACCTGTCCAGCATGGAGTGAGTTCGTAGATGCAGATGCATTTAACGTCACAGGTTCTGGACTGACCATCGATGGTGCTTTAACACCAGCAGGCACTGCAACATGAAATTGTTTTACATACATAACTGTGAGCAATAAACTTTGTAACTCTTACCTGCCCTTCTCTTATCTCACACATTAAGGGTAAGGTGCTGAGAAATGCCCTTGCCCATGGCAGCAATATTGCCTGCTCATTTGAACAACTCGGAAAACCAGTTACATATCTAATATTATCAAAATTATTATATTAATAAAATTTTAAAGAAGATGTTATTGGCGTGTAAAATGCAGAACAAAGTACAACGCATGAGGCCATAAGCTAACATCCTGCTGATGTAGCATATAAACTGATTTAGTAAGGATAGCAGAAAACGGCAGAATTTTATCTGGCAGCACTCACAATCAAAACAATGCAAAATGTACAGACCATTCACACCATGAAGTTTCAATTAATTATGGGGAAGAAGCAGATATTTCTGCTTTTGTTATAGGAAAGAAGTATAACATCCCACCTCTGAAATCCAAATTGGATGACGGCAGAGGGACACTGGGGATGGACAGCGACCGGTGGGAATACCGAGGATGTGGATTAGCAGGACCTGTCAGTACACGTTAGTACATGTCAGTACATGTTAGTACATGTCAGTACACGTCAGTACATGCATCATTCTTGTTATTTCACACTGTAAATATATAAATCCAAGATGTATGGCTATTGTAAGATCCAAAAATCTAAGCCTGCCAAGCAAAAAACATAACTTGCTTGCTAGATATGACTACTGCAAGAAGAAAATTGGTTTACCCTGGCAAGCAAGATTTTCGGTTTGGCTAGTGAACTTTTAGGGCTACTAGTTTTTAAAAAATGTTAATACCTCCAGGGCTGTAATTTGAACTATCAGACATAAAATCCCTGATTACTTATATAAATAAGGAAAACGTTTGGATTAACAAAGAATGCATTTGGTACGCTGGTCCAGAACCAAGTGATGGTGGCATCATCTCTTCATCCACATCACATGTGAGGATGGGGATAAACAGTTGTCCAGTGGCCCATGGCCATTAGAAATCTTTCATCAATAGCCTCTTGGGTGAACTACTTTTTTGCTAACTGCTAACACAGTAATTCTTAAAATGTGTTACTAAGAAAAACTGACACAGAAAAAAAATCTAAACCAATCAAGGCTAGTGGAAAATTCAGTGGTCTCGTGAATTTCTGAAGTTACTATATTCCAGTGGGCTATATGGTGTTAGCATTTTGGAACTTCCGCATCCCTGTAGGTGCACAAAGCCTATGCACTATTTTCATTACTCCATGTATTTGCTCATGCTTTCTTATACTGCACACACACACACACAGACACACACACGTGTGTACACACAAATAGAGCGATATGGCACACACAGACACACACGTGTGTACACACAAATAGAGTGATATGGCATACACAGACACACCAGATATCGCATACCATTAGAAATTGCTTCAGGCTCACTTTCTCTCCGATGATTCCCTGCCAAACAGCAATGCATATTTTGTGTAGAACTAATGTTTTGCTATCAAACTGCATTATTCTTCTCTCAGCCAACCGCCAAGCAGACCCTTATTCGCAGAAGTTATCCAAGTGAAAAAGCACACTTGTTAACAATGGATGTTTGGTTCTTGTAATTTTAGACTAATATTTTTTAAGTTATTAGTATTCATTAATAATTTCCTGAAGTACTTGCTGCATTTCATTTTCTGGCATACATTTTACATATATACACACACACACACATGTAAATGTAGGATTTTTTTTTAACAGGGACAATTAATGGATTACACAGTCCAGTTACGCTAACCAATGCAAACAAGTGTAATTATTATAAATGGTTGTTAAGTTAGTGTATAGTTAGCAAAAGCAGACACATTTTTTTCTCTTTAGCATCTACGGGAAAATTACATTGTTAGTGTATAGTTAGTGAATGCAGACACACTTTTTTCTCTTCAGCATCCACACTACTATGGCAAAATTAAAAGTATTAGTTATTTCTAAGTTTTTGTAAAAATGATCAAAAGGTGGCTCCGTTGTGTGCAGTGGTTGCTGTTGCTATTGTTTTTGCTGTGGGACTTGTGGTACATGTACATCTACTACTGCTAGCACCGCCACCATCAGCACCAGCAACACTGATCTGTATTTAACTCATCCAGAATGTTGACAGCTACTCTATCGCAACAAATGGCTATATCTACATGTAGATATTTTTATCACAAGATATAGCTTTATTGACACCCAGAAATTTTTTTACTAAAGAAATCACTTTATCTACACAAAGATATTTCTATCACAAGAAATAGCTTTTTTTAAAAAAAATAATTCTTCATCAAGACATCAAGTAATTGTCGACATATGATACACTCTGGATGTGACATCGCAATAGTACCTTACAATAGTAATTTACATACTATACAATTCGAGTATATCAATAATTGAAAAGCTTTATCTAAACCCATATATTTTTACAAGAAATATTTTTTTCCCGAATGACTAACAGTAATACATGGTAGATAGATACGCAGTGCACTGTGCTTACAAAGCATGAACATTTCCTGGAGCAAGATTTCATGTGCCTAACCAGAGGGTGGTTTTATCTTAAGCATGATATATGAAACTGCACTGGGACAGGACCAGATATGAAGCATGCTTGTACTTGTAATCAGCGCACACTGTAGATGGAACTGAGACTGCACTGCATATGTGAATGCACCCTCCAAATACAGTCAAGCAGAATGATATGGAATGGACACTATCTGCTCCATCAAGCAGCTGAAACTGCTTAGAAGGACTGATCCCCAGCAAATGCTAGCTCCCACCATAACAACACCAGCAATCTTCTGGTTTTTAGTCGCTACAGCGCCTCATTAGCTTAATTCTTAGTAATTGTTGTATAAAAATCATTTGATCCTTGTATAATTTTCCTAATCATTTGTACTTATAATGTTAAATGGTATTCAAGTTTTTTTTTTAAAAATTGCTTTTGGTTTGAATGTGTTAGTAATTTTGAAGTTGTTTTATAGTTTGAATGAAGAAAACTGTCAGTGAAATGACAATCCTTGGGAATCTTTTGTGTGGAATCAAGGAAACCAGTAAAGGCACGCAGGTTTTCAAACTAAGGCAGAACAGCAAGCATCACATGACACAGCACTACCACAAATGGATTTGGTTCGTTGATAGTTCAATGAACTTCATTTATTCTCTTTTTACAACATGATTCATTTTACTTTTAAGTTGCAGGAAACCTATTTCAAAGAGAAGAAAAACCAACTGCTGTTTATGAGAGTTTATTAGAACAAGAATCTCCTCCTTTTCTAGAGAATTGCACTGTTAACACATCCTCACACAATGTTACAAAGAATGAGAGAGCAACAGCAGATAGCCACCATGTACTGGAAAAGTCAGCAAAATAATGAACCTGCTCCATCCATAAGGCAAAGAAAGTGACTGTGACATGATTTAATACACAGACGAAAGCAGGCCAGCGGCAAAAAGCTACATGAAGCAAATCTACTGGAGTTCAACAAGAATGCTCATGAAGGAACAGTTGCTAAAGGAAAGCTAATTTGTGGGTGACTTTTGGGTCATGTATTCTTCCTGTCTGCATAGTAAACTGTGTAAAGCAGCCATTGATGGCACCTATATGAAGACTGTAGCATATGGGCAAGCTGTTTGCATATAAGAGGTGTAGGGACTTGTGTTCAATAGAATGTACATGCACATTAGAAATATACGAAGATCTAAATACACACAGTACTCACCAGCGCCACCTCTACTTGCTGGGCTTTCATTTGCATACAAAGGCTGATTCCCATAAAGCTTTGGGCGATCTTTTGGAACTTCTGGCAAAGGAGGAGGGGGTAAGTCTGAAATTAAATAATACAATGAGTATAAACAGAGGTTTCTATATATATATACACCATATTTCTCTCTCACTCTCTCAAAAACTCATTCCAGTGGGAATCTGCTTGCCACCAATGCAGAAGGTTAACCGGCTGGACCTTGTGTCCATCAAACACAGCTTTTCTGCATGTGGCACTCAATTTAAAAGGCTGACTGTCCAAGGGTTTTTTTCTTTTTCTGAGGGAGGTACTCCAGTTTCCTGCCTCCTCCTCTTCTCCCAACACCCGTACCCTCCCCCCACCACGTGAGAGCCATATCACACACCATATCACACATCACACCATATCACACCCACCATATTACACACCATACACATACCACATCATACACACTCCACATCACATCACACCACACCATACATACACATCTCACACACACACCCTATCACACCACACATCATACACACACCATATCAAACCACACCACACACATCACATCACACCATGAACACAATACCACATCCCACTACACCATACACACACCACAGACAGAGACCGTGGGAGGACAACTTACTACCAGAGATTGCTTTGTCCAGTTGTTCATCAAAATCCTTAACCACATCTGTTAAAAAAAAGTTGTATATATGTATAAAACATAATGAACATAACAATAACCTCAACAACAATCATAATGACAAGCAGTTACAACAGATTCTAATATTGCATGCTAGCGCAAAAAGATACAACAACAGTATAGCTAACAACCACAGTTAAAACTTAAATTCGTCTATCTCAGCAAATCAAATCTATTTCTGGTATTTACATTCTTTTTCTAGACCAAAAGTTGCATAATGTGAGCAGACATGAATGCAATTCATAGGTGGACAGATGAATTCTGATGCATAGTTACTGAATGGATGAGTTTTTAGAGTTTCAGTATTTGTATAACTTGCATTTTGGTAAACAGCGATATGACTGTTGTAACAATCTTGTCTGGTGTCAGACAAGTCTTCATTTACAGTTAAAAGAGTCGATTTTAAAAGACAACAATAGCATAAATCTAGGGATCGTTATCATAAAGTCTTCCAGACAAGGCACTCTGCAGATACTGTCACAGGACAAGATATTTGTAACAGTAAGGTGCAAACATTATTGAGAAGAAATCATAATTGCAGCACTGAATGCTTTGGCTGGGCAATGATAAGTGATGCTTTGTCTCCATGTGCACCTTTCTAGCCACTGTACAGAGTGACTTGTTCAGAAATGCTGGTACAGCATGTGATAACAACTATGTCTGCATTAATTCTCAGTGACGTCCATATCATCAGTCCTGCTGAACCACGAAAGTCACAAGTTTCTTAGCTGTATATCTGAACCTTAAGATAATAAACAACCAAGCAAATAAACATCTGAGATCAAGAAGAGGCTGTGCAAAGATAACCTGATGAAGAATAACTGACAAAAATGAAAATAAATCTGTTACACTGTACTAAGCAAGAAAAAAGATGCCATCAAGTTCTCAATTCTGTTCAGTAAGGAACAAAAGTACCAAAGCCCATAGTTGAGTAAATCTTAAATTATTTCTTTTCTGAGTATGCTTTCTAGCATACATGAACTGTTACACACAAGAAAGCACAGTATTGTGGAAAAAACTTATCACTGCAGACGTAAAGACTGCATGACAAAGCAGCAGAGCAATTAAGCATCAAGCAAGCTTGTTTTTTGCTTTCACCTTAAATCAAAGCACTGGTGTTCTTTACAATTTTGTGCTGCATTAATATCTTTGGTTTCTTTTAGGGTGTTCTCAGGCAAAGCTGGACAGGCTGTACACATCTATACCCAGGTGTATCCAGGTGGGCATTCAGGCGCGGGGAGGTAATACTCCCTGCTACTGACTGCAGCAGCCACCAAACATTGGTTGACCTTTGTTCTGACATTGAGATGTCTTTACATGTTCATTTTGACCTTTGTTTGAATTGTTCATCAATACATATATTCTGAATATCAAAACCAACTTCAATTCTGATTGTGTTGCATTTGGTAGATGACAGGATGATGATTAGATTCTTGTATGTACACCTGCAGGTAAATTTATTCGTTGTTGTTTGTGATTCTTCAAACATGTGCTGCTTAACTTTTTGTGAGATATATTATACTTCATCATAGCTTTGCCAAAAAATCATTAAAACTAATCATTAAAACTTCATGTTACATCTATTAATTTATGTTATGTTGGATATATATATATATGCAGCTCCATCAAACCAGATTTTTTTTTTAGCTGTAACCATAAAAATAGATATATCAATGCCTTAACACTTCAGGATACTTTGCTGTACAAGCACTGCATCCACAAATCAGTGAAAATGTTCAAGATTTAAACAGTAAAAGATTCCTGCAAAGTTATCTGAACATCTTGCAGCGCTGCTTTGATTTATAGACACTTGTATACGAACATAAACATGGCGCATTCTAGCATGCTGTGAAGCGGAGAACTTTCTTATTTTGCAATGATTCACATTTTCTACAAGATCCACAATATCTTACATACCAAGTGCGATGTTACCTTAAAAAAAACAAGCAAACAATACACTCTTCAAGCTGTGCTTTGTAATCACAAAAACCAACAGCTGGAATCCACTAATGGATGTCATTTCTTCATGTACAGGTAATAGAAAAATGACCAGTTGAGCTCAGTGACCTGACAAAAATCTTGATTTCTATTATAACCACGCAGGTTGCTGTCTAGTTCAATATTTAAATGATGGCTAGGGTCAATGGTTAACTTGCATAGTGTTTTGGGTGGGTGGGTGGCTGGCTTCAGGGACGCTTCAGATGGTTTATAGAATTTTACAGAAAGAAATTTCTAGGACTGTATGTGTTTCATTTTTCTGTATAGAAAGCTGTGTGTAGTTATGACTCATATGAAACTTCTGGACACTTTTGCAAAATTAAAACAAATATCTCCACACCATTTTGTTTTTACCTTGTCTTTATAACACAACCACCTCAAAGAAAATAACATACTAGAAAGAAATGTTTCACCAGGTGTTACACCACACTGCTATCATGTCCTGTCATTCAAAATAGAATGGTGTGGAGTATTTCACCAAGTGCTACACCACACTGCTATCATGTACTTCATTCAAAATAGAATGGTGTGGAGTATTTCAAGACTTGAATCACAGCAATTAGCATGGATGTAGGTTAGCCACTGATTTCATGAGCTCTATGAGAGTAGAATGCTGATGGAATTGTTAATGGTAACAACAATTCTTGTAAAATTGATGCTCACAACAAAAATGATGAAGTGTGCGTCCATTAATGCTGGTTAAATAATATTTAGAACATTATTAGAACAGTGATTATCTCAAAATCCAATCAGCCAGAAATGTTAAAAAAACAAATGAAAGAGAATATGCCAAGCAAGTAACATGGGAATCAGACCTGTCTGTGGTCTATCTATGATCTTCATCATAAATCTGTAACGTTTTTATGGGGTCTCATAGTGGTTACACTTTTAAGGCCATACACTCTGCAAGTCTGGTTAAACCAGAAATGGAGACAGCCAAAACAGACTGGCTCTTACTTTCTATTTGGATCTGCTGTTGAATGTCTGACAAAGGCCGCAACTCACACGCCCTGGACTGTTTCGCACCACTCAGTGTCCTGGGCATATCTGGCCCAGCACTGGTCAGCTCATCTGATATGCAAGCAGCATAAGTGTCAGCATGTTACGGGCTGCCTGTCTATTTCTGCCAGTAACATATTCCTGATGATGTTTGTGGTTAATTGCTTTTCTTCTCCAACGCACACACACACACACACACACAAATGCACTCATACATCTGCACGTCCAAACACAACCACACCTACCTGTATACATATAAATGCGTATGCACCACCCACACACAGCCTAACACATGAATTGATCAAAGGAATAAACTGTAGCTTGCATTTATCAATCTTCTGCACTGGCACTTTCTGTACACTAAAACGTTTGCCTGATTAGCATATGCATGGGGTATTATCAAACAGTCCCTGAAAGGCACAGCAGATCTATTAGTCTGATGCGGCAATACCAGATAACTGTTAGAATAACAATTAGTAATTAGGGGGGCTTCTACCTCAATTGTTGGTGAATACTAGGAGGAATATACTACATGCAAGCACATACACCTATATATGTGTCTTTTATACACTGCATGTATATACCATGGGCCTTCACAGTAGATTACTCACTTTTGCGAGAGGACCATGTTTTGTTCCCTTGAGTGAATGAAAGTCTTTCCATTTCACTTGTGAGAACGAGTTGGGGTGGAGGTGGAGGGAATTGTGCCGAGAGTTCCGTGCTACTTCGGGATGGATTGCCTTTTACAGCCACTGGGGATGAGAGGCGCGATGCAGACAGGTCCACACCACTTCTGGACAGACTGTTTTTTACAGTCACCGGTTCCTCGTACAAACTTTCTGATTCAAATGATGACCCTGCCAGTCAGATTGCAGTTATAGCAAGTAGTCTACAACACGTGTGTGTGTGTGGGGGGGGGGGCCTTAGACGAGGGAGGAGGAGCAGAAGGTTCATTTAAACTGTAGTGAAAAGGGAGAGGGGGGTTGGAAGTGGCAGGTGTTATGATGGGAAGGAAGATCAGGGACTGGAGGGAGGGGTGGAAGAGATCAAGTGTCAAGGGACAGAGGTGTGCGGCCAGCGATGAATGTGGTGTGTCATCTGACTGACCACCTAGAGGTGGTCAAAGTTGGGGGAGGGGGGAGGGAAAAGGAAGATGATAGGAGAGGGTAGGTGAACAACGCTCACTTGAGCTTTGTCTTTCAGTGAGTTGTGCGTTTGCTGTGCAAGCAGTGGCAGAGAACACTAGCTGCTAGCAAGCTGCACTAGCTCAAGTACTGCATAGAAAAACTTTTCTGCGTGACTGGATCCTTTAGTTAAAAATGGCAGAGAGGGTGGGGATAACAACGGAGGTTTCATTTTAAATTTTAACATCAGGTACGACAGTGCCAGTTTTCAGGGCAACATACAAGAAAAAGGCATATGAGGCATTTAAACTGATGTTGAGCAATACTCAGTACTAGAAACACATCCACAGAAATGTTCATTCTTATGGCTTTAAAACGTAGATAAAATAATATGGTTGTAGAGTTCAAAGATATAAGTATGTTATTTTGAAAAAAACAAAATGCCTAGCAACAAACTCAAAATTATTGTACATTGCTGTTTTTTTTAATCAAACAAAATGTTTCTGCGTATGCTGAAAGCATTTTTATGAAACAACATACTTGCAAATAAGACTATAATGAATATTCTGCACAGTGAAGGTTTCTTTTTTTTCCTAAGAAAATAAAACGGTTGTACATTAGATGGTAATAAAACCAATGCTTTAATCTACGCTGGTAGTGTGCTTAAGATTTTAGGCAGCATCTTTAAATTGACTCACTTGCATTGGAACCATTTCTGATAAGCTGACATACAGAAGCTGCAAAAATACCAAAGAAAATGATGCAGGTCACCTACATATATTTTCAATATATCCACTCAAAACATATGTGGATTAATGCTTTTAAAGTCAGTAGCACAAGATTTTGTGCACATCAAGAAAGACAAGTCAAACCAAGCAAACAGACAATGGAACCATAAGTCTTCCCACCATCGCACACCTTTTCTGTATTTTTCTATTAAAAAAAAGTATGTTCGTCATTTGAATTCTATCTCCAAAGCTCCCTACCCACACCTATTATCCATCAACCCACAACACCCACATGGACCATTCAAACATCTACTTTATCTCTCGCACATATGCATGATTGCAGACATGCACACATGTGTATACAGGCACACACACACACACAGCCCACACACACAGCCCACACACACACACACATGCGCATGTGGAACAACTTTGCTAAATTTACTTACGAGGTCGGATAAAATCTGCGTAGTGAGGTTCAGAAATTCCTAATTCCTGCAAATTGTTTGTTTTCATAGGAAATGTAGTGGCTTCCCCTGACATCTTCTGGAAAAAGCTCATCACTTCCGACAGGCACTTCATAGGATCATGCTGAAACCCAGAACAAGCTCTGTATCCACCTGGATGACATGCACTACAAACACACAGTCCCCAGATGGAGGCAGACTTGTGTTTTGATACACTTGGCATCTGCAGAGTGGATGGTGGCCTGTTGGGAGGTAGGTAAATGCTGCGATGGAGGCAAAAGTTTTCCTTGCCCAAAAAGTGGGTTTGAGAAAACATGTGTAACCCCCGCAGGGTTACCAGATTTATTTCCCCTTGCGGTTTCCCTAGCTTGGGGAGGTGCTGGCTTAGTAAAGAAAAATGTAGTTCCACAGACAGATAAACCCCTGTCTGTGGACCATGTCTCTTTTAATAAAAAGAAACCCCCTAGAATCTCTATAGGAGATGTCTAATTGATAGTATGGTCAAAGAGAGGGGTAGAATTCTGGGAAGTCGTCGTGCCACCGTCGGAGGGGGAAGACGTTCAACTGTCCCTGTGTGTCTGGTTGTACCAGGTATGGAGCTATTTGTGGTTGTGTGGTAGCTATTGTTAGCGATCGCATTGTATGGTCATTGTTATTAGCGACCGCTTCGTGTAACGCACTATGCGGTAGATTAGTGATGACGAAGTTGCGTGGTGCCGTCATATGTTTCCTCCCGGCAATATATGAAATGGGGATTGATGAAGTTGTAATGATTTATATTAAGAAATCTCATTGTTCAAACGTTGTGGAAAATATAATATAGATCAGGGTGGTTTGGGGATGATGTAGATTCTGTTTGGTTATATAGTACACGTGTTGCGGAGCTAGACCGCCGCCATCTTGGCCACCACGTGGCCGCTTATGGGGTCTGTTCCCCCATAGTGTTTGGATATTCTTTTATAGCGTTTGCATCTAGTTGTAAAACTGTCACTTTGATGTTAGCTTTGTGTATTGTGGATTTTGCAACCTGAAACTAATGTTCAGGTCGGTCTCTGTTGCAGGCCACGTTTTCGTCTTTTCGTCTTTTTTTTTTTCGTCTTTTCTTTTCGTCTTTCTTGTTTCCTTTACGTTTTTCCTTTTACGTCTCCCTTTTTCTTTACGGTTTTCCTTTTCCTCTTCGTCTTTCCTTCCCTTCTTTCTCCGCTATCTTTATGCTTACCCCGGGAGTTTTAGATAGGAGAATAAAGGTTACATATTGTATTTATTGGTTTCTGTATTTTTTAGTAAGTAAGGACAGAATCTGTGTGTGTGTGAAGCGCTAGCCTCTGCCCGAACCATAAATTCTTTTGTAATTCCAACGGCGCACACTGGTAAATTTGGCCTTTGCCATTAGGGCCACGTGTGTGCCGGTTACACATGTAATTAAGTGTGCAAGATGGCAATACTAGCTTCATGTTCTGCCTTCAGAGGATGCCTTTTGAAGCCCTAGAAAGGTAACATGTCTCCCAAATGAAGATAAAATTTGGCATGTTGAACTATGCCCAATGACCTAAATGAACTTTTTTTTAATATTTAAAAAGCCCTCAAAAAGAAGCTTCTTGAGACTGACATTCAGGACAGGCTAGTCAGCATACCTCATTCTGCACTTTAATCTTGTAACCTTCAGCCACTCGGATGACTTCATAATGTAAGACCTCCCCAGTTCTGTTACAGAAGATGAAGAAAACAAAATATTAACGGTGTAAGATATCACTACTGCTGCAATTTATCATAAGCTTTCCTGGTTGCCAACAGCAGTCAGGTTATCTTAGACAACATTTTAATTTTTGAATGCAGACTAATTAAGCGTTGGATTTTTCTCCTAAGATTGCATGTACATGCATTACAAGGATACACGAAAAACATTTTTATTAAGTTCTTTGTAAAAGACATCAGGACTATTTACCACACAAAATCTTGATCTGGTGGGCAAAACCAAGACTGGGGATGAGCCGATGGGGTGGGAATTTGGTAGGGAGGAAGTTAGTTCATTTGACAAGTGCCTGCCAGCTAATGCCTGAGAAAAAGATACCTTTTCATGCACTTGGAAATAGCATATGTGCCAGAGATGAGATCTCTGGAGCTGAGCCGCATCAGGGTGTTGCCCTGTTCTGGATTGTTCTTCAGGATCTTCTCTGCCAGCTCAGGAGAACACTTGGAGAAGAACCAGCTGAAAATCCAGAGATTTTGTGTATCACTCATAAGAAATGGTGTGTTGTAAGAAGAGATCAGGATGCAAAACTTACAATAAACACTCTGCTGCACCCAAGTTGGCCTGATGTACATCCATCTAACTTAAGGCTAGAGTCTGAATGTTTCAGACTTAAAACATTTTCATCTTTCACCTGCAAACTGTCTTCAGCACAGATTTTATGATCACAGTGGTTTTTTTTTATTAATTCTAATTAACCTTTTTGTCTGGTATGTGATACCTTACCTAGGAGTGTCAGTTTTCCCATCTGTGTAGAATTTGTGTCTCTTCGTGCATGAAATAAAGAAAAAAAACCCATACTGATCTCCGAAAGAACTAAAGGAGGATGTTCAGTTTCTAACAAAAGCATAGAAATGCACATGTACCAGAACAAAGACCATGATGAAATGAATAATAGTTATTATTTTTAAAATGTTACAATTTTTCCCATAAAATTCAAATTTCTCTTTTCATTATATGTACTGCAACCTTTGTTTGTAATACATTTCTGTATTTATCCACAGGTTATTAAAGGTAAAAAAGAATTCTGTCATGGGCCAGTTATGGAGGGTGTGATTGATCAAAGATGAAGGTTTTTGTGGGTGAAGTACCTGATGAAGCCTGGTTCATCAATGTTGAAAAAGCAGGATGCTTAACTCATGTTAGCTAATAAAGCAATCAAAAAGGATGATCTGAGGTAAACTTAGATGTTTACCATGAACGGGCCCCCACTGCTCAGCACCAGTGAGTCACATGAATCACCGAATGACAGGCTAGACCTAGAAATCTCTGATGCGCTGCCAATGCTACCACTGCTGTCTGAGCACTTGGAAATTATGGACTCCGAGTGGTGACAAATGGACGTGGCCTTCTGACTTGGCTGCTGGTTGTTGTTGCCGCCCTGTGTGGGGGGGATGGGGGGTAGAGGTGAGCTTACAGCATGCTGTTGGGATTGGTTTACTTTCTTTTGAATCTCTTTGAGTTCTGGTGGACTCAGGACAACATCTTCACTGACAGAACCCTGGAAACAACAGCAAGTCTCAGTGTACAGAACCTTGGGAGAAAAGTGAGTCTCCCTCACACACACACACACAGGTGCATGCATGCAGGCACATATGGAAACATGCATGCACACTTTCATCCACAACATGCACAGCCCTCTTGCATGAGCCTGACAGCACATGCTGCCCTATGGCAGCAAGGATTTCACTCATGGCAATCACATGGGAAGTCTCCCATGCACTCCAGTCTTACCGTCAACAAGCCAGTCAGGTAAGCCCGCCACTGCTCTCTTTCATATGGGGTTTTTACCTGCACGGAAAAGAGAAGAAATCAAAGAGTTACATTACACTAGATTTCATGGTTGCTAAATATTTGAAAGAAACGGCGTATTAAAGTGACTGTTGTTAACCTTTTGGTGAAACACACCAGACTTTATGTACAACCGGTGGTGGAGACTTGCTGCTAGAGTTTACAACTATTCAGCTTTCAAATGACTAAATCTGTGTAAAGATCTCCACCCACACATGCATTCATTAACTCATCTATGTCATTACTCACTCACTCACTAGGTTCTTTGCTCACTCACTCAATTTGTCCACACCCATACTCCTTCAATCACTCGCACAAACACGAAGCCATGCAGCTACTCATTCATTCGCACAACTGCAAGACTTCATTCAATTACTGACTGAATAACTCACTCTCTGACTGACTCATTCACTGGCTCACTTACTGTCAGTGTCATGCAGTCAGTCACCTACCCGCCAGTCTGTTCAACTCTGCAACATGTTCAGTCACGCATCCATCCACCGATACCCCCACCTCTCAAAGCTCTATTTACTGTCCACACCAACCCGCTCATCTTCTCGTCCTATATACCTGCATGCCTCAATCATTTAGTCACCCACATACCCACCACCACGTTACATATACATCCCACATAGTTACCCACCACCATGTTACATATACATCCCACATACCCACCCATCCTGCAAGCACAAATGTACCTGTACACCCATAACACTCTCCACAAGCATATGTAAAAGACAGTCAACCAACCCCTAGACATGCAAGCACCAGCATAAACGCTGGCTCAAACACAGACATTGGACAAAGTGTCTTCTCATGTTGTTTTCCAGCTCTGCTAACCTCAAGAACAAAATGCAGACAATATCTACACTTACCTTGAAAATGTTTTTCTTACTGGGACTGTGAACTTCAAATCTGCAGGCATGCTTCTTGTCATCCTTAAAGTGTACTGAGCAATTCTGCTCCAGGCGAAGTGTCCCCATATGCTAGAGAACAACAGATGTGACAGCAACACACGAAAACAAGTAACACTACCACGTGATTACATATATACATATAAAATAGGCACACAGAAATGTATATATAGATGTGCATATATATATATATTGCTTGGAAGTCTTACACCTTAAAATGTAAGGATAAGCAAAAGTTTGGTTTGTTGTTTATTGCAAAATCTGATCAAGAACTACATATTTAAGGCTTATTTCAGCATTTTAGTTTTAAAGTCATCTTTTCTGATCAGAGGCAAAGCTTAGAATGGTTTATTATTACAGCCTTTGAATCATGCAGGCTTTGATTTCAGCTTGCAAAGAGTTCAAACAAATATTCTAATTGACAAGACATATATTTTCAAGAAAAGTGTGTTAGTGCTAATAACTT